>WURS02468529.1:0-17500 GCA_011762765.2 Rhinocypha anisoptera | reverse complement strand
CTTCTTTTATTTTATTATTTTATCCTTAATAACATTTTTTGTTTTACTAACCAAGTCCTGGGTTTATTACAAAATTTTTAAATTACTAATACCAAGTATACTTTTGAAGTGAACTTCACCGACTAAGATCTACTACCGAAAACCATTAGCTTGACTTTCTAACATTTTATACTTTCTGCCCTTTTCAAAGGATATTCTTAGTTTAGCAAGAAATCTAGTAAAATGCTCAAAACAAACATACTATAAGTTAATGAGTTAGGTAAAATATAGTGATTGATTGAGTTGGTCAGTGCCAGATGGTTGCAACCTAAGGTTGTCAGGAAGAAGACAGAAAAGAGACGTAGAGAAAGGTGACACCGAGAGGCAAACAAGCTTGGGAGAGATACCATTTGTCTCGACACTGTGCCACACACTGCTGACCACTGCACCATTCATTCTAGATGCTTCTAATTAAAACTGCAACTGGATACCTCATGCAGATAGCGATGGCAGATCTCGAAAGCAACTTTGCCAAATCTACTCATATAATGAGCACAAAATTATTAACACGCTGTGCGTTTCTAAATTGGCTGGCTTATAAGACTTTATGGCTAGTAAAACAGTAAAACCACTTTTAAATTATTTATAAAATAGTTCTCTAAAATTTTAAAATTAGAATTTTGTACTTGGATCGATATTTGTGATCGGGAAAAAGCCAAAACATTGTGTCTTCTAACCATATCAAGTCAAGTATTATTATAATCGATCGTGTAGGTTTATGTGTGTGAACTTATGAACGCAACAAAATAAATGTTTATACACATCGTTAGCATCCATATTTTTCTCGTTTTTATTTCGAATGTTTTTTTCTCCAAGTCATTTCACGGCATTTTTGCAACATTAGTGGCAAAATAAAAAGTATATAAAAGAAGTTGTTTTGATAAGAACTTAAAATAAAGTATAAGTAGAGCGGAAGTAGGGAGATCTAATTCAATGTTGCAGAGTAAAGGGAGAGAAAGAGAGGATTGATTTAGTGATTATATTGCGAGCAAAAAGAATGATGAGTTTACCAAACACTGCCTACGCAGGTATTCCCTAGGTATTGTCGCATAGAACTTGTTTTCAATCAGATTTAATTTAATGTTTATAATGAAAGTTGTGTTTTAATACTGAATATAATATTTCACTTTCCAAAATGACTATAATAATTTTCAAATTTTTCAATGAAATTTTATAAAATAATAAATATTTGAATATTCAATTACCTTTGTCATTAAAATTTTTTTGAAAGTGATAAACTCTCTCTCACTTTGTCTTTCCCATTATTGAGCAACAATCTTTCGACTAATCCTTATTTAATTAATTTAAAAGTTCACAAACGAAAATGAAAAAAGAAAAGTTTAGATAACTTTGCATCATTATCAATATCTGAGCTTATTTTTACTTTAGTTTAACCTATTTTAATAAATCGTAACTAAATGATCTAGATGATTCTTTGCTACAGCTCACTAGCAAGCACTATCAAACACAAACAACTTTCATGTTATAAAATAAAAAAATATATATCTATCTTTACATTTTAATTAGAGCCGATCAGTAGGAGGATGTGCACTGACATTTGATCAGAGCAAAATGTGTCCTTTCTATCTTTACTCTCTCTCTCTCTCTCTCTCTCTGTTGTTGTGCAACTCGATCAAGCGAATCGATATAGATGATAGAATGATACTGATCAAGTGTAGCAATTTGGTAGAGATGTGTTGCCATATGAGGGAAAAATCAAACAAAAGAAGAGGAAGAAAGCTGAGAAGTTGGATTGGTGGTTAGTTTGTGATCTTAAAAGGCCTTGACAACAATATATGGCATGTTAGTACCTCTACTTTCATCTTCTTTCCTTCCTTCACCAACTCTTTTCAACAGTGAACCTTTTGCATTACCTGCGCACTATCACTACACGCTGTTAAATTAGCCAAATCATACAATCTCACGCAGACATCGCGCTTTTAAAATACATACTTTGTCCGTTATAACTTAAGAGGTGGCTGCCAAAAGTAGCAACAAAAAAAGAAACAAAGAAAAAACCTTACTTCTCTCTCTCTCTCTCCCTTCAAACAATTATGATAACAGGTTTGTGTGCTAACAGCGTTTTCTTGCAAAAAACGTTAATTAAATATGTGAGAAATCAAACACAGAAAGGTATGTCGGTGCGCAAGTGCTAGTACGATCCTCTCCTATAGAAGTAATCGCACTTCAAAATGGCGAATAAAATTCGCCTGAATTTCTAATTCATCACTACTTCATACCGGTTACCTACTGAAAAGATTATTTCGACTATTTCTTAGTTGTTGCATGTTTTTACTTTTTATTTACATTGCTAACTCTAATTGCTGAGTCTCAAACGTAATCCAAATCCAAACTTATTTCTAATATCTAGATTAAATGATTAGGTCAGTATTCTAAAATCTGGTGTATTGAGGTTTTAGATACACATTGCGCATGTGCAGATAGTTGCCAAATGTTAAATGGATACAGTGGTTAAAGTGAGGAAGAAAGAGGATGACATCATGCTAGGCCAACTGAGTTAAAACAGGACAATATAATGACAGTAATAATTGAATAAATATCGAACCTAAAATTGAATTAATGATTTTTTATCAAGAATAAGAAAAGTAATGCAAGTAAAACAAGCAGTGCATTCTTCAAACCTACATACCTCGGAATAATTTTTTATATACATATATATTTTTATTTTATCTATTTATAGAATTTTAAATTCTACAATAAAAACACTTCAATGCCAATATTTAAAAAACTTAAATAAAAGTTTATATTGATTTAAGAAACTTAGTAAACTAGCTTATACCTTGACCTTAACCATTTATCGTTGCCCATGAAACCGATTAACTGATTATTTTATAACTCAATCAATAACAGTAACAAAATGAAGATTTTTCAAAATGTATTTCTCCCATATGTGTGTGTGGCTTGGAATTGAGGTGACACACCATGGTGATAAATGCACTGCTCGAAGCTAGTTAATAAAAGAAACCGGTCGTCCAACTAAGAAGTTAGCCAATTCAGGCTATTTGGGAGCACTGTTAAAGGGCAGAAAATGAGGACGAGAACGAGATTTATAGCTAATCAGGTGTCATATTTGAAATAAACTGAGGGTTTGGTTAAGATAAGTCAACTTTGAATGTTCGTGATAAATCAACGTTTCTGACTGACTCGCAGCAACTATATCAAAGTAACAAAAAGAAGTAAGAAGTGTAGAAAAACATAGTCCCAACAAAGAATTTTAATCTATTTTTAAAAAATATATACTGATATATAATAAACATATTCTGAGACTTGACGGACATTAATCCATCAACTTAACACGTTGGTAATGACAGTTTGAGTGAATATATTCCGCTTTAAGGGTTAGCATTATGCTCAACTAGCTTCTCTCTAAAATGATAGTTTAAAAACATAGAACATGGCTTAATTGATAGCTATAGGTATCCGCCGGAAAAACCAACCCTATGTCTTCTTTTGGAATTTTCGAAAAATTTCTTTGCTAAAAGCACTATCAAAATAGAAACTTTTAAATTGAGAATTTTTTCTTTTGATGCTTACATAAAATAATTATTAACTAGCAGACTACCATATTCATTGCAACGCCATCTGGTGGCCACCAAATTTACCCATGCGCATGCGCTTATCTGTGTTTTTGTGACTTCTTTTCTCTCTGGAAAAAACTTCATAACACGATTTAAGTACAGGTGGCCATCAAGTTAGAGTTTACACATGTTTGGTATTTTTATTTATTCACTGAATATTCGTGCCGACCTATCACACTTTGACCCTTACATGTGAACACATAAAAGTAATAGTGGCTCCATCTAACGTTTGATTAATCTATAGGTTCAAATACAAATGTATAAACGAAACATTTGTTCTTTTATTATCAATTCACTTTCTACAATTACTAAATTGATAATTAAAAAAAGATTTAAATTAAGTATAATATTTAAAAAACAAATAATTTAAATTACTAATTATAAAAATAACTTGTTTTCACTTGACATTCAATCAGCTTTTGCAAATCTTTCTTATGCAAACCCATTGATTTTTTATTTTTAATAAATGCATTTCTACTAATCAGATCTTATATTTTATACCAATCAAAAAAATTATGACAGCAGAGACAATTTAAGTCTAAAGAAAATACAATACTAGATAATTTAAAAATACTATACCATGGGTTGTTCTGGTTGAGATGGTTGACCGAAGAAGATAAGATGAAGGTGTGAGTAAGATAGTGAGTAAGACAAGACAGCACGCGAAGACAGAATGTTTGAGGAGCACTGGACAAGGTCCAAGTCACACAGTGTTACCCTCGAAGTTTTACAAAACACCACACTCAAACGTGGTAGATCTCCAAAATATGAATCTGGAGAAGAGATTAAGTTGGTGCATCCAACGTAGTGGATACACTGCGATCAGCGGAAGTAGAAACGGTAGTGAGTGTGAGTGAGTGAAAAGCGGCCCGAGTTTGAAAGTGGAAATGGCGCGCTCTGGCAAGTGTAGCAAAAAAGTGTCCAGAGCGGGAGGGGTGCGTGAGGCTCGTTGGCTTCACCAGCGACGCTCGGTGGCACGGTTAGTGGCACGCGGACATCGCATCCGAGCTGAGTGGTGGATGCCAGCACACTCCCGCACACCTTCTCGCCCCCAAAGCTCGCCGCGCGCTCTCGATACAAATGTAACATTGCCTGGCAATAGCGCATGCGCCAGCCCGCTACTCCCCCCTTTCCACCATTCCACTAGCCCTCGCTACACTCACTTTCAGAGGAGAAGAATCACCCAAAGTAGTGGGGTTGGATAGCATAGAAGCACACTAGACTCTATACTGGCTTGCTACAACTATCGCTACATTTACATGCACTCTTCTCCCTTTGGCCGACTGTGTTCATGCAAGTCACTGTGAAGATTTGCGCGCGACAACCTAAGAGCTAGGAAGAGAGACTCTTTCTCCCTCTCTCCCTTCCTCTCCACTCCACCGTAGTTCATTGCGCAACCAGTCGCTTCACTAGACAAACTTCACAGTTTCACCAGACAACTAATCGCGGTTCGTATGGGACACCAAACGATGCAAATCAACTTGGCAAATCCTGAAATTTTTCTAATGAATAAATACTCTCTCTCCCATTTACTCACGCGTCTGACTCTAAACTCGAAGATACAACTCGGGTCAGCTTTACTGTCGTTATAGTAAAGTTTTACTACTATCCCAATAAATTGTAAAATCAGTTATACCAATATATATCTAAAGCTGTTCTATTTCGTGAGTTTGGGTTTAAAGTTCGACTACCATGTTTTGAATCTAGATATAAGATGTACAAATAAACGGCCAACACATTTAGAAATACACACGTAGATTTGAAAGTGATTGTCTGTAAAAAATATAATTTTTTGCATATCTGCAGTTTTTAAGTGCTTTATATAGTTAATTATTCTCCCAGACTTTCACTCGTGTCAGCTAAAAGTTTATTATATAAAAAACACAATTATATTCGTTGATAAATTTGATGATTGTTAATTGATGCTCTTCTCCAAACTTGCTACTTAAAATTCATCAATTCACACCAAACATAATAATTTTTCTGATAATTTAATTTTTTTCTTTGAAAGTTGAATTATTAGTTTAAAATATAAATATAGTATTAGATTGAAATATACTCCAAGGCCATTAATGTGTATATATTTTTGCTAAAAATGATAGTTTCTGACATCTCATCATCAAAAGTTTTTAAATGTAGCAATTTAAGTTTAAAATTGTTTTAAAAGGTAAAAAGAGTTAACTATGAAACATTGATATAAACTAAGATAAAGAAAAAATAAGGAAGTGATAGGATAGATGGGATATAAAGTGGTGCAGGCGAGTGACACGCAAGGGTCTCAACTCTGAGCCTCCAAGTTCTTCAGTGATAACTTTCCCTTAAATTGAGGGAAAGAAGCAAGGTCAGTTCATCAGTGACATTGCAAATGTTTGGATGTTGCAATGTGCTACGAAGCACTGTACTTCCAAATGAAGGACAATCAGAGTGAAACCAGTTTGTACTGATCCTTATTATCACCGTTTAACGGGGAGCTTATGGAAACTTGTATGTAATGGCGTAATTTGTTTCTTATGCCACCAACATTTCCATTGAGTAAAACTATAATTAGAAACAAATAGCTTCTATAGCCAAGCAACCCTCCATTTCTTAATAATACTGATGTAGGTGATTAGAGAGAAAAGTGAAAAGAAAAGTACTTAAGCGGGAATCAATACTGGCAAGATGGACAAACTGAACACATTCAGGTTCATAAAGCAAAATGTCTAACCGTTTGAATTTCACCTACCGGAAGAAATTTATCAAGTATTTTGATTGGAAGAAATAGTTGAAAGGCATCAGAAAAAATCTGTTACATAAACCAGGTAAGTTTTTGATTCTAGTATATAGCTTCTCATTGGTTTCTTGTTGAGTTGTTAAACTTTTCCATTTTCTTTTATTAGAAATGTCTGCGTTTGCTGTTAACAATATTGTGAAAATGTCTAATGAATAGTTAATTTTAAAAATGCTATAATCTTAAAAGTGTTCATGTATTCCGGAAGTAGTCTATTTGTTAAAATTAATAAAAAATACTTAAGATAAAATATAATGTCAAATGTAACACTCCGTCTGATTTTGGTTTTTATATGCCTTTCTGATTCTGGAGTCATGTGCCAGATCCCAAGCCAGCGAATACGCGAGTTTTTCGTGTCACATATTGCCTAACTGACGCATGCTCATTGTTCACACAATGGTACTTTTCTGGGGTATGGCTACATTTTCCCATTGTTTTCTTCCATAGACTGTGGCGTTACCTAGCGGTAAGCGGACGATTGTCTTGCCGTCCACAGTGCTTTGGAAAAATTAGCCATACCCCAGAAAAACACCATTGTGTTCACATAGCTGAGAAGTGCCATCTATCGTTTGGTTTGGAAATCTCGAAACATTTTCAAAGGCGGACCAAGAGGCAGAGACTACTTGACATAGGTCTAAGAAAACCAAAAATTTTCATTTATTAAATTTCTAAAAATAAGAAAATTTTTAAAATAAAAGTCGAAAAAAGCAATTCTATTATTTTAGTTCAAATATTAAAAAATTAACGCTTCGGGTCACAAGGATAATCTCAGAATCAAACGAAATATTTTAATTTTATATAACACTGTTAGATCGTAGTAAAATTAATATTACAAGTATTTTTAAATTCAAAGCATATTTGTTTAATTCAAGGATAAATGCTTAATGCATGAGCCTGACGCGAGATTTACGCGGCTCCCTAAACTTCTAATATTCTCGGGAAATCTTGGCGTTGAAAAAATGTTTACAACCTGTTAACCTTTGATGCATAAAAATTAACATCAAAAATCAAAATTTTAAAAACAATATTGAATTTAAATAATACATTTAATTTTTCCGAAAAACTTTATTTGCTGTAAGTTTATTGATAAAAGCATATGAGGTTTCAGGAATCTGAAAATAATTCAAAGTATTCAAAAATTTTTTACTCAAACAAGTTGTCATTAAACAAGCTTTTCTTTCAATCAAACAAAATTGAGGCAACACTTTCACTTAAAGGGGGGGGGGAAAGTACAATAATAAAATACTCGAAAATTTTCAAAGTTAACATTAAAAGTGTCAAAATAAGTTATCTCTTTTGTCTTTTTTTCTCCCCTTGAGTAAGTCTCGATTTCCAAATAAATTTGACTTTTGGCATTAAAATAAGATAATTGTCAATTAAATTTACCACAACCCAACTTAATGTGTTGTTTGTGATTTTTTTAACTTTAGGGGAAAACATTTTATCATTTGTCTTTTGTTTTTATATAGTATTGAATTTCTGTTTTGATGATCTGAATCTGAACTCCAAGTGAGTGAGTGAGAGAGAGAGAGAGAGTGAGTTAGAGAGTGAAAGAGAAGAAGCGTTCTATCACTACCAGATGACCACTATTAAAACTGGATACTTTCTTGTTCATTCTCTCTCTCTCTCTCTTCTCTTTGCAAGACATTCGACCTTGTAGCCACAGTTGATATTGCGCAAC
Organism: Rhinocypha anisoptera; assembly: GCA_011762765.2. Taxonomy (NCBI): domain Eukaryota; kingdom Metazoa; phylum Arthropoda; class Insecta; order Odonata; family Chlorocyphidae; genus Rhinocypha; species Rhinocypha anisoptera. The sequence goes on along the minus strand of WURS02468529.1, from coordinate 9,411 downwards.
GATGCTTTGTCTGATGATGCCATGATGCGATCAAGAATTGTACCACTACTACTTTACCCAGTGATAAACTCGGACCAAAGAGTGTATTACCAGCGTGGGTTACATTGTCAGACTCTATTCTCCCTCTCTCTCTCTCTCTCTCTCTCTCTGCTTCTCTTATCACTAGGCATCAAACTTGGATCACACTTGTGCGGTGGCAGTCACGCGCATCGCCACTGGCTGCCGTCAACCAGGAAGTTTGTGCTCATTTCTCTCTCAGCCAGTTGGCTACAAAAGTTGCAAACATGAGAGAGAAAGAGTGAGAGATGAGTTGACACATTTCTATTTAAGGCAAAAATCAAACTGATTGAGCAAGCTAATATATATTCTAGTTTTCTCATGGTTATCGCGAGGTTTGAGCCAAGAGTCACCTTTAAGTGCTCTCCTCGTTGTTTGGTCACATTTAATTACAACTCTTTAAGTTGTCGGTAGCACTGGCATTTATTAACTCCATAATCAATCCTACAAGATATGAAGAATCATTGAGGTGTACCATACTCCTTGATATAAAAATAATAACACATTTTTTTGTTTATTAATAAAAGTTTAAGTTAGTTGCAAAGTTGATAGTAACGTGCGTAACACAAACGCGTGGTTAGTAACAAAGTCACCTTGTATCGCATTATTTTATCACCAGTATTGTCGTACCTCAAAGTTATATTACTGACACGCCAAAGATAATTAGTGCACACTACGAGTACTTCGTTGTTTTATTTTTTATTTTCACTTTCTTCTAAAACTTCTACTCAAAAAACTCTTCAGAGCCTCTCTGAAAGGAGAACAATGACGCGTGTACTGATGACAATTGAATTCGTCTTCTCCATTAAGGTGTGTCGATTTTTGTTGTTTTATAAAAATCCTAAATAATTTATTATATCATCATAAAAAAGTTTTCACTTTTGTACTTCCTAGATTGTTGCCATGTTGCTGTTGTGTTTTTTCGGATGATTCTTCTTTTTGCTATTTTCAATTATTATGTGCCACATTTTCTAAGGTTTTATTATTAGCTTGTACCTTTTCCCCCTTGGTTTCTCAAGTTAATTTTACTTCTAATATTACATATTACCGCAATACTTTCTCAGTTTGTGTTTTACTTTGGCTTCTTCAAAAACATTTTGCAATTCTCCATAAATGGTAAAACTTTGAAGTTTAAGAGAATTGTAAAACGCGGAAATATAACAAACAACATTCTTGAACTTTTCAGGAGAGCAATTATTCCGACTCAAATTAAGTAATTCTGTAGAGAGGAAAATAAAAACAATTTACCAAATGGATTCTTGTAATGCATTGATAGACATGAATTGACGGAATCTCTGCTTCTAATGTTTTATGCAGACAGATCTAAATTATCCTAATTTCATATTTCACAAATAAATTGAATGTTGCACAATCAATGATACCGATATAGCAAAAACGCTAATTACTAAATTCCAAGTTAGTGGTTGGGTGGCAATCATTGATCTGATATTATCATTGGTTTCAACCAAAATAACTTTTGATTCAGTAAAGCAGAACTCAAAGTTATTTTAACAAGTGAAAATAATAGAGCAAAACATTAGCAACTATCTTGTATGGTTTCGATAAATATCGATGTAAGTTGTTTTGTTTGCAAGAGTAGTTATAAGTCTAAATGTTTAGTGTTATTAACAATTTGCAAATGTTATATTATGAGAAATCCGAAAACATGTATTCAAACAGGTTCTGTAATTAATGTATTTATAAGTTTCTGAAATTTATTTAATGGAAATTGTATGCAAAAAAGACAAAAGTCTAATCATGGACTAAATGAAACATAAAAGAAAAAACTGTAAGCCAATGTAAAATAAGCTTAGTGTTATTTGCAATCCTTTCTCATGAAAAAATACGAATGAGATTGGTATAAATTAAGTGCACTTGAAACTCGTAAATCAGGGCTGTCCACTTCCGCTCAGTACTCAATTGTCACACGCGGATGAGGTGTCAACTGGCCGAATGACACCTTTACGATCTTCTCCAACACAGCAAAAGTGAGAGAGAGAGAAAGAGAGAGGGAAGGTGAGATAAAATTTAGAATCCTTTCAACGTTGCAGCGTGTTGGATAACTCGAGGGCAGAATGCAAGCAAGAATGTGAAACTGAAACGAAAATAAATAAGACAATGCAAGTAAAGGACATAAAAAAGAGAAATGGAGAGAGCAACCATTTTCTTTTTCACTTGATTGTAAATACTTTTTATAGTTAACAATCGTGAACAGGTGTAGAAGTAGCCAAATGGGTTAATTCTCGTCTGTCATGATTGTTTCATGGGATTCATTCAATACAGATTGCATGTCCGACTTGGTTTGTAGACCATTCGCTGAGCTGAGAACTTGATTGCCAGTGTGAAAAATCTGTGAATATTGCTGTTGGTGTGGTGGTAGCACCAGGTTGGCCAAGGGGAGGCTAGGTAGAAGTAGACTTGGCATGGGGACAGAGTGCATCTCGGCTAATAAAGGTGGAACCAGACAGAGGGTTGAGTGAGACGCACCCGTGTTGAGTGGGATGCTGCCCCCAGACTCGCAAAGCAACGAGCGCAGACTCACTCCACTTGCCGACTCCTCTTCAGCTTGCTGATGTCTTGCACTAGGTGTCACCACGCACCCACCAACATCATCTTGCACTTGACACTTGCCTGCAAGCATTACTTGATTATATATCTAGATCTATATTTACTATTTTATCCTTTAGTTTAGAATATTACTCGGGCACTAGTCTGTGTGAGTGCGCTAGACACTTTGGTGTCAAATTGATTACACAACCAAATGCTTTCTAAATTAACTCTTCCTTTGTCAGCAAGGTCAACGTTGGTAGCACTCTCTCGCGGGCGGAGGTCAAGTTGAGCGTGCATTTACGACCCAACCACAAAACACTCACGGCTGGAGACTCGTAAAGTCGACCACTCTCATCATCAGCATCCACGTCGCGGTCGGTCTGCGAAGAGCGGCATCAACATTTCTTTCTCTCTCTCTCTCTCTCTCTCTCTCTCTCTCTCTCTCTCTCTCTCTCTAGCAAACGTAGCAATTCTGAATTATGTTGTGTCACAAAGAACAAGAGTGAGCACAGTGCGAGATCAAAGGGAGAGCGCGCCTGCACACACACACCACCCAAGGTCAACAGTGGTATATAAATTATACGATTAGTCTCGCATTTGTTGGTTTGGAATCGTCTAGAGCAAAAGTGTCTTGGTTACATTGGCAATGTGTACTCTGTGGCGAACTGCCACATTGTTCAAATTTGATGCTGAAACTGACCTCGGCGCAACAAATCGATCACTTCGATTGGGTTGTTCTTCTGGTTGAGCAACACCATCAGTGCACGATGCGCCACCTCTTGGATCGAGTGGTTGGTGAGAAGTATGTTGAGTACACTTCGAGTCCAAGATTCAAGTTGTAACTTTCTTTCGGTATCACAATAGACTTGATCTATGACACCAGGAAATAAATGGAAAAAACAAGAATTAGTCACAAATAGACGTACGTGCTATCAAAATGCTTATAGTGATCAAAGATAGAAAGATGAAGAATGACGAAAGAGTGAGAGTGGAGTATTGATCAACGCAGAGGGAAAAAGATAATAGCAACATAAAAGCGTAAAGGGAAGCGATACAAACAGTATGAGGGATAAATAAAAATTGTCAAAAAAATATTTATACTGACTTTGCTTTTGATCTTATGGAAAACACGTGATAAATTGTATCAAAGCAACTCGTCTTACCATGATAATCATGCTATGGCTATAGTTCTCAATGTTCAAAAGAACTGAGATGTATCCATTTAGGTCTATTTTTGATCCTTGGTTTTATCCAAAGATAACACAGTCACTAGCAAACAAGACATCTTGGTGCGAGTAAACTTTCTCCCGGCTTCAAGTGCGTATCTCTACAGAATGGTGGCACCACCCCAAAAGTGCTGACTTGACACACTTGATGGTTGGCCACCTCTACCATCAACACTCAACTCATCGCTAACTCCCTCCCAACTCGTCTTTCTTTCTCTCAGCTCACACTAACAACGCTTTTCATCGCTCATCTTTTCAAATCTAGCTTTGCGATCTTTGGTATTCGGGCACTTACCGTAGTTGAAATCGATCTTTTTATTTATCCACTTATCTTCTTAATGTTTCCATATTAAAAATACCTGATTTTTAATGTATTATCAATTTTTAGAATACAATCTAATTGTCTCTACCCACAATTAACTAACCTAATTTGTAAAAAAATTAAAATAAAAAATATATAAATGTTACCGTCAAAGTCCGACGGGTCCGGAGTTCGCGAAAAATTAAAAAAATACTTTGCCGATTTGGTACTCGGCACATCGCAAAACGCCAACGGGTTTTATTTTTATTTTGTAAAACCCGTCGAACTTTGCCTAGGCACTTCACAATTTGCCTAGGCGTTTCGCGATGTTCCGAGTTAAAAACCACCTCGTGTGTGGCATTTCTACACATACTTATTGACAGTCATTACAACTACTACAAACTAAGCAAGTACGCTCAGCATAATCATTGTCGTTGTATAGCAATCTTGATAAAAACAAACAACCGGCTAAGTGAATGTGTGTGTGTGTGTGTGTGCGAACACCCAACAGGTGCTTGCGAAGTGGCAATTTGCAAAAATGACTTCACGAGAGAGAGAGAGAGAGAGAGAGAGAGAGAGCGCTTCAGGGTATTGATAGTTGACAAGCAAATGAGCACAAGAAGTGGACACTATAGCCACTGGTGGCAGCCATGCATGCATGCGCACAGATCAAATGAGCTCAAATTAGAGAGCCACGAGACAAGAATGAAAGAAAGAGAGAGACGCGGTGGGAGACAGTTTAGACAAAAGCATTACAATCAGACATAACTCTTGGTGCTTTTCTCGGCCTATCCTGAGACACGCCTTGCTAATTATCACCTTGGTTCGTCATCTCACCTCCTATAGTGACTTATATCAAGGACAAGTGCACATAGAGTCGGGTGGTCTTACCTTATAGAGCTACAAGTGCAAAGAATGAATAAGAGCAGAAATATTGTTTGTCACCATTTCTATTTATATTCAATTTAGGTTACTTTATCTTATCTCATTCTACTATTGTCTTTGTCTTGAAAATTTATTAAGCTTACCTGAAGTATCATTTTCATGTTCAATTTTGACACAATTAGTAAGATCTTCAGCATTCTTTGTTTTGTCCTGTTTTAGAGACTTGGTTTTTAAAAAAGGAACGTTGATTACTTCTTCTCCTGTGATTTGGTTAATGTGTTCCATTTGCAGAGGCAATGAGAGACCGAGTTCTTCATCTTGTTTGATGCGTCGACGCAAGGCTATCTGTTGAGCCATCACCTCTTTGCGTTTCTCAACAAGTGCGCATCGCGTGCAAGTGCATTCCTTCCAAAGACAATAACGCTTGTGACCTGTTACCACATTCAACATTATTCTTTGCATACATTATTACTAACTGCACACTAAAAACTATTATTATCAAATTAAAGATATGCTTCATTTAAATAGTACACTTTTGATACGTGCTCTTTGAACGGTTAACATGAATGAACACTGACTTTAAAGTTTTATATTTGATTAACAAACATCTAAACAGAACAGAAAGACCACACACTTGCCTTTGACACGAAAAAGGATGCCGTGGTTACGGCACTTTGAACACATCGGATATCGAGAGTCATAGCGTTTAGTCAGCGTTGTTGAATTTGAATGCAACGGTATCACCAACTCAGTTGATGTAGAGCTAGTGACAATTGATGAACTAGATGAATTCGATAAGTTCACATTTAAAAAGTTGGTCGGAACCAATGTGAGAGCAGATTCCACGGAAGATGAAACGGAACTTAATGATTCATTATTCATTTCCGAAGTTTGTCTTGAGTGAGATGTTATCATGTTAGTAATCTCCGATGTTGTCATCGGTTGAATTGCTTGCTTTTTAGCAAAAATCACTGCAAACCAATCAATCAATCAATAATAATAATTTGAAAAATATCAAAAAGTACAAATCGAAAATACATAAACCAATACCAGTTTAAACTACCAAATGGATTGGAAACCTTAAAATAAAAGTAATACCATCAATAAACTAAATTGTTCCATGTTAACCTAAAGTTTAGACTGAATCAATCTCATTCTTGCCGAGTAGAGTTGAATCTATCAAGTAGTGGCTGGACCAAGCAAAATCATTATGATCAAATCGATTCAATCTCAAACGCCTCGAGCAAAAACACTTAATGTTTTTGTTGATTGGTTGTAGCAAAAAGTAGCAAAGCATGACAAGAGAAGGACAGAGTGCAAAGAAGAGTGCATTGGTGGAAGAATGTGGCGAGTCCGACGATGACTCGTGGGTCATAAAGAGATTATTCACCGGACCACTCAATTGCTACCCTTGAACACTTTCTCAATTTCCATCGTTTTATCGCTTTCTCTCTCACTCTCCTGTAGCGATTTTCATCTTGAAATACCAACCTCAATAGCGAGTACATATAAAAATTCTAAAATTTAATTACCATTACATTACGACTCATAAGTCGTGCCTCGATGGTGCTTTGGTCCGATGGTCATTCACCGAGCCATTTTAAGCATTTTTATATTTTTATGATTGCTATTATCGTACGAGAAAAACTTTATTAACAGGCAGAACGTGATGTTTCTTTGCTACAAAGATGCAAAAAATAATAATAAGAATTTTTGGAACACTTGTGGTAATTTGATTTAATAATATAATTGCAAATCAAATGAGTTTTAAATAAAAATCAATGTCACGCTTTAGTGTAATTATGGTAGTATACTATAGTTCAACTGACCTGGCCAGGTTCGTTGAGCGTTTAATTAGTGTGATGATGATGTCACTATGTAGCAGAATGCTACTTTCAGTATTCAGCAGTCAATTCGAATTACTATTAAAAGTTCATTTTTCAATGTAAGTAAATATAAAATAAAATTAAAACACCATATTTATTTTAAAACGAACTTTTAATATTGATTGAAAACGATTTCGAAGTATAGGATTGCTGAAAATATGTCTAAGAATCTATTAATTCATTCTTCGTTCATTTTAAATTATCATCTGTAGTTGCTCTATCTTAAATTAAGACAAAAATTAGTCTACTAAAACATTTCGTTTCTCGGTAAAAGAAATGTAGCAAAATTGGATTTAACTTTAAGATTTAGTTGTCAAGGATCAAAGGTCAAGGCTCACCCGCTAGCCATCTGGTCTTTTCGGTTACACTGAGTGATTCTGTGTTGTGTCTGCTTTGTGGCGACCCCATTTTCGAAATGGCAAGTTCCCGGTTGTTTTGGCTACACACACACACACGCGCGCAACTAGGGCATGTTGCGCAAACTATGCAGCAATGGCATCACACAGTTGCCATCAAAGTTTATCCCCTTCAAACTGGCTTGCTTCAAATAAACTATTCGACTTTAGTATAGATCTAATTGAGTTTCGAATATGGCCTTGTTAAATCACACATTTCATGTAAAAGCCAAGTGTGAATGAAAGTTATTTAAACTTTGTACCAGCTACTTAGCTCGATTACTAACAAACTTTTTTTTGTTTATACCCATTTACGTAGGTCATGTCAAGATTACGTTTAAGTTTGAATAAATAAAAAAAACAAATCGAAATAAAGTTGAGTTTTAGATTTTAAAAATATTTACAAACTACATAAATGACAATAGAAATAATTAAAAACTAATTATTTCAAATCACTCACTTTTATTAGTTGACAGTTTTTTGACACAGACTTTGATGACTAAAGTTGTAATGGAATAGATGCCCCGTTTGTTTGGCAATATCACTGTCTAATGTGGAGTGGAATAAATGCTGGCAGTGTCGCACAATCACCATCATCTTTATTTGTAAAACCATCTTTCATATCGCTACATAGTAACGGCAACACTATCCTGTGCTACTTCCACATAATTGTATGACTTTCAATACTACTGATAACTAATGATGAGTTAATACTGAAAAGACTTATGCAAAACCAGTTTCCGTGTTTTTTTTCAAGTTTCCAAATTAACGCTTTAAAAATTTTTTAAAAATGAAGCAAAAAGAAAATTAGAATGTGTTCAATTTATGTACTGCCAAATCTATACTGCTTACAATGTATACTGCTCACTACTTACAATAAAGCAAGAAAACCAAAGCTTTAATGTAGCAGTTTGATAAATATTTCACCTTTAATATAGTGCTGCCATCTATCAGACATCAGTCAAACATATTTTTTAATTTATATATCTTTTAACTAGAGAGATCGCTGCCGTCTTCTAGATTGGGCTTGCCCTGGAACCGCATTCATGACTGGCTCTTTAGCCAGATTAGCTAAGCCTCTAACAAGGCCATCTTCCTCGGCGGGAACATCTCCTGTTTCCTCACCATCCTCTTCTTCGGTACGTTCACTAGATTCGTTGGTTTCTTCCTCTTCGGGATCATCTTCCGCCTCCTCACTGTCTTCGAACTGAGTCACAACCGGCTCGAGAGTGATGCGTTTCAGATAAACGTCATCGTTGCGGACAAATACCACGTGTCGGTGTGAGCTGATGCGCACGCGGAAAAGTCGATGCTCAAGTCGAAGGTGAGTGCCACTTTGAATTGGGTGCACTGGGTGGTGGTAATCCTCACCGCTCGGGTGAGTCGAGATAACCACTGAACCTAGTAGAAGAAGTCTTGCTCCTCCAACCAGCACAGTCAACTTGTGGTGACAGTACCAGAGTTGCACTCGAGCAGTCGGTGCTACGCTGATGATCACAAAACCTACGCTGCTCAGCTGACGGCGAGTGTTGGCAAAGAAGTTGTCTGCGTTAGGCATTGTAGTCATCGGACGTTGCATTCGTTGGTTGCTGAACGCCCTCAAACGGCGCCGAGTGTAGACATAGAGAATGCCATTTGGATTGCCTATGGCCCAGGGGTGCTCGCTGCCCCGAATCACTTCGAGAAGTCGGTCGAGATTAGGACTTTGTTCCACTTCCATCTCCATCATGCCAAATGACCGATTCAAGCATAAATTACAATTTATACTTTAAAGTGCTCATTCTTGTGATAACTGTATTATTGCATAATTGGGTAAAATAAATCACGTTTTTATTAACTTCTGCAGTATGTTCTGAAATTTTGGTCCGTGTTCTTCTGTCAACCTGTTCCTTTAGTTTTCGCTCTAGTTTTCTTAGAGCTATTTTTTGTCATACTCAAATTGAACCAAAACAACGAAACAATACTTAATAGTTGTTTAAAAAACATAAAACCCCAGTGGTTAACAGTGACAAAAGTAGTAAATCAAACAAGTTTAAATAAGTCATAATGAAGTAGTAGAGATGTTTCACTAGTCTCAGCTGCCCACTGGGTGGCGCGCAGTACCAATCGAA
>WURS02468518.1:0-13163 GCA_011762765.2 Rhinocypha anisoptera | reverse complement strand
TTGACAGTGTGATCGAGTGTCTTGCATCATCAGCATTACTCAACTTTGGATTTTCCTCGCATGTTTTTTCAACTTCCCCCCTTTCCCCTCTATCTAATATATATCTCGTTCTCTCACTCACTGGAGTGCCAACAAGATAAAGATATGAAGAAAACTTCCTTCCGAAGCAACAGATTGCAGCACAACACAACAAGACTCATTGACCTGGTTCCGACGTGACGCCATTAGGGCAACATTCTATATTCCTCGAAGTACATCTACACCATGTGGCAATGAGCAGTTGTAGATGTCACGCGACAAGTTTGGGATTTCAAAAGCACCTACAGTTTTATTTACACTAATATTTACAATTTATCTAGTCAAAAAAGTATCATGGTTAAAGATGTAGCTTGATAGAAGAGATAAAGATGAAGTAGCTGACGTATAGTGCAAGCAACTAAAATATGGGTAAAATTAGTTATATCCAATTAAAAATTAAATGTGGAACTAACCTCGAGCATTGAAATGTAATTAACGGTTCGAAACGAGCCGATGGTCATCTCGTAACGCGGATTACTCGACACTCGTTGCAGTAGGGTGTCACATTTGAGTTTGAGATGAATTAAACTGCGTGCCATCTGCAGCTGAAGTTGTGGAATAAAATCAGACTGATGCAACTGTCTACTGCTGATGATGTGAGGCAACAATATAACAGTTCCACCTATCAGTTGTCCCACGAAGAGATTTCCCATGCTGAATAGCTCGAATTGAGTCAACTGGTCCCAGAGAACTCGGCTCACAATGTAGATGTTGACCGGAAGGTTACCCAGAAAGAAAGCGAGCAAACATCGAGACCAGAATTGTTTGTTGCTGTAGAGGTAGAGCCGTGAAATGCGAGTTTGCTCGGTTAAGTACAGCTTAATGCAGTAACGCAAATGTAATTTGGCTTCGGGTCTCATTTCGAGCAAGTTGATTCGCATCGCTCTACGTAACATTTGTGCACAATATCGCACATGGTGGTAGAAGATTTGACCCAAAAGGATTGACATTAAAATTATCAGCAATCCAAGTTGTATTAGAAGCATGGTGGCACATAGAAACACAAAAAGATCCACTAGTACAAAGAGACGGTAGAGTGTGCCGTGGCACCAGAAACCGGTAAATTGAAGAATGAAAAAGTAGAATATCACCAAAACGGGTACTATTAACGCATTCTAATTGTCAGTAATACAGTCAAAAATAAACATAGAATTCAATTACTTACCAAAGAAAAAATGTGTAAAGTGAGTCAAATAGTCCATGAAGTTAAGGGTTACTAGAAGTCGAAGTCGAACAGGAAAAGCAAGTCTCGGGAAGAGTGACACTTGAGCTCGTTGGAATCGCAACTGATCGAGTTGTATGACCTCGAGTTTTGACTTGTGCCATCCTCTCCTCATCAGACCAATAATATCCCAAGTGTGCTTCTTCTCATCAATCATATGATTAATAAAACCACGAGGCTTGACTCGAAGACACTCACGATACAGATCAGTGAGTAGCACTGTCACTTGGTAGTAGATTTGAAGCACCAAAGTACCAGGCAGTTGGAAGTAAAGTATCGAGATCAGGGTTAACAAAAATATATCCAGTATCAATCTGGTAAAGCCGAAGTAAGTAGCGTACTGTACTTGGTGATGAACTGCCATGTAAGCTATGTAGTCATAGTGCCAGAGTAGAACATAGTCTTCGAGCCAAAACATGACCATAATTGTGAGCCATCGAATGATATAAGAGCCAAAGATGGCCATCTCAAGACGGTGTCTCCACCTGTACCGCACGCCAGACGAATCATCGTGAATCGAACGAATCTGTTCGTAAAGCATGTGTCGAACGTGTAGAATCATCTTGTGATCTTGAAGGCAAATCAACAGTGTTGAAACTCAAACTCACTTCCACTTAATCACATAACTAAAAAGTATATTTTCATTTAAAATGTATAATTTTAAAAATGTCAAAAAACATAATAAGAAAATATATTTGTGAAGATCTAGGAAGCAATAAACATGTATGACAAAAAACTCATGAACATACTTAGAATCATAAATTAATAATTCATAAATTTACAAATAAAAAAACTTTTTTGGCAAAAAAAGTGAACAATTGGGTAATCTGCAAAAAAAGAAATAGTAAAAAATACGTTTAGACAATGGAACCAGCAGGAAATTGAAACTTAGTCATATCGATTATCTACTTCGTTAATTACTTTTCTTAAACAATTAAGAGACAAACACACACACAAATAAAACGAACATTTAAGATAATTATTCTGTTAAGAGAAGAGGTAGAGTAATGTTACAATTGACGCTTTTTAGTTTATAATTGAATTCATTCTAAAAGCAAACTTACCGAAATGGGTCAAATTTATTTATCACAACGTTGGGTTCTTGGTTTTTATGTGATTAGTACACTATAGTCAAAAGGTGAATTAGAGATGTAGCTTAATCGAGGAGACAAAAATAAAGTAGCTAGCGTAGAGTGCAAGCAACTAAAATGAGTAAACAGTTTGTATAATATTTAAACATTTGTATAAAAGAGTGAATTAAAAATAGATCTATTATCTAAAATAGATTAGAAATAAATCCTCTAGAAGTGGTAAATCATATCAAAATATCCAATACATCTTGGTTTTTATAATCAAACTCAAAACAGTACTCAACTATCTTAACCAAACCAGAACAGTGCCCGAATAACCTTACATAACCAGATTTTTAATCTTACATTGTTCACAATGAGATCTGATTTAATCTGTCGGAGACTAGTTTAGTACTGATTTTGTTTATTGTTCTAGTTAAATTAAGATAGTTGAAAATTTTTCGTAGTTTAATTTAACGTAGTTTTTTTGGCAACACTCTTTATAATCATTTTTTTGATAGATTTTTTTTTGATACGATTTATAATAGAAACTCGAATTGAAAACTGACCTCGAGCATCGAAGAGTGATTGACAGTGCGATAGGAGCCAATGGTCATCTCGTAGCGTGGTTTACTCGACACTCGTTGTAGAAGTGTGTCGCACTTGAGCTTGAGATGAAGCAAATTAGGCACCATTTGTTGTTGAAGCCGTCCAATGAAGAGAGATTGATGCAACTGACCACTGCTGAAGATGTGCGGCAACATCACGACGGTTGCACCGAAGATTTGCATCAAAAAGAGATTGCTCATGCATAGTAGCTCGAATTGGGTCAACTCGTCCCAAAGAACGCGGCTCACAATGTAGATGTTAACCGGGAGGTTGAAGAGAAAGTAGGCGAGTAGACATCTCGACCAGAATTGCTCGTTGCTGAGGAGGTAGAATTGTGCAATGCGAGTCTGCACCGCAAGGTAGTGCCGGGTGCAGTAGCGTAGATGCAACTTGGCATCCGGTCTCAACTCGAGCAGTTCCACACGCAACGCTCGACATAGCATTCCAGCGTAGTACTTCACGTGCCGGTAGAAGACCAAACCCATGAGGATTGACATGAAACCAACCAGTGTTCCCAGTTGGATTGTCAACATTGTGGCACATAGCAGCAGAATAAGATCTATCACCACAAAGAAACGGTAGATTGTGCCGTGACACCAGAAACCGGTATATGGAAGGATGAAGAGGAAAAACACAAACAACATTGGTACTAGTAAAAATTATATATTAGTACAAATTAGTTTGCAATTTTTGTATAATAAAATTGAGAATCAATTGTAGACTGTGATATAATTTTGAGTACTAATTTTGTGAACTTTCACCAATAAAACTTATCAAGAGAAAGCTAATTACATTCTAATCGTTAGCCAGATGGTGTCTCAAACAATAAAAAGTGTGTCTGAAGAGCGTAAGGCAATCTCAATAGAATACCTTGAAGCAAACAGAAGTATAGCAATTAACTCAGTGGACCATGGCTAAGCATAGTTGACAGTGGACCAAGTAAGACTTAGTGACCAACACCGTCAGGGGCGTAAGCCATAAATCCACCAGTGGCAAGCCGTCGGGCCTAGTGTCGAGCGTTACCAGAATTATGGGCCCTAAAGACATTAGCGGCAAGTATAATCAACAAAGAGCCAGACTACGCACCTGGGCGACCTATTTACTAAGAGAGAGCCTATCATCTATCAGTGATAGACTATCACTTACTCGGGTCTTCGTGGGAACTGTCCCAAGGCTAAGAATGAAGTATACGTCTGTTTGGTATATATTGAGATTCCAAGATCTACAATCTCAAGTCGTCTTCTTAGTACACCCTCCTGTCAACAACGCTCCTTCAACTCTCAGGCAGCTTTGCTTGGAAATTAATACTTTACCATACTGCCATTCCGGTTACTTTATAAAGTAATTACTGATTCCAATAAAATATCTCTCTTTGTATGTGATACTATCAATTCTTGGTGGTAAATAAGAATCGGCCTAGCCTCTGTTAGACGACTCAAGACAGTCTGAATCTCTTGGACAGAGACCAGACAAAAGTCCCTTCGTGAGCTCTCCACAACAAACGTACACCAATCAAAAATATCACCAGAAAATAGTTGTTACAATTTGATATTTAATAAGAATAATTGGATGCCATACTAGTTTTGTTCAAAAACGGTTTTTTGTTATTTTTTAATAAACCTATCAATTAATAATGCAAATTCACACTTTTTCGATAAAATACTCAAATTCTGATTGAATATCAAGTTACTCACCAAAGAAAATGTGAATAAAAACACCTAAATGATCCATGACAGTGAGTGTCACCAAGAGTCGACATCGAATAGGAAAAGCCATTCTGGGGAAAAGTGTCACCCGAGTTTGTTGAAACTGGGATTGGTCGAGGTGACGCAACTCGAGTGAATCGTGCCATCCTCGTTTCAACGAGCCAATCACATCACCAGAACGTTTAATCTCGTCGATCACGTGAATCGCCAGACCTCGAGGAGTGACTCGAAGACACTGACGGTATTGATCGGTAAGTTGCACCACCAGTTGGTAGTAGATTTGCAGTACCAACGTGCCATGAAGATTAAAGTAGAGCATCCAAACCACGCTTAGCATAAATAAATCCAGCATCAATCGAGTAAAACCAAAGAAGGTGGCATATCGTTCGTGATGATTCACCGCCATGTATGCCATGTAATCGTAGTTCCAGAGGTAGATGTAATTCTCCAGATTAGACATCGCCATGATCAAGAGCCATCGTAGGATAAAGTAACAATAGATGGCTACCTTGAAACGATGTCTCCATTTGTACTTCTCGCGAGATGACTCATCATAGATCATGAGAATCTGATCGTAGAGCATGTGACGAATGCGCAAAATCATTTTGGAATAATTTGAAGAATTCACAAGTTGGCTCGGACTACACCCAAAAACACCAAAATAGATGCTAAGATAAATAACAAAGTTTTCTAGTTGGCAACAATCAGTAACAACGAATGTATAGTTTAGCGGAAGAACGTATGCAGCCAATATTTTGAAGAATAAATAAATATTAAAGTATGCAATCAATATTCAAGAAACGCTAACCATATACTTTTTAAAAAACAGAATCGATTTTTATTCGACCTGTTTTTCATCATTAATTATATCTTTAATTACAAAAAAGAAACAAAATTGTTTCTAACCACTTTGATACCAATGGTAACACCCACACACACAGAGCACTCGAACCCAATATATTGAGTTTGAATTTCAATATACAGTTTGCTCTCAAATTCGCGAAAAGTCAGTGTTCATTGTCGTTAAGGTACAGTGAAAGTTCTAAATTCGCCAATCCAAGCAAACACAAAGGCAAAACCACTTGCTGTTTCATTATATACAGTTACTGTTACAGACATTGTTGTTAAATCTCGTGAGTTTGAGGATTTACTGTAGCGAAAAATCAAAGTGAGCATGCGCTCACAGCAAGAACGGTAAACTCGGACTAATTGATATCCTGAATTCGAACAGACTAGATATCGATCATATCGATAGTTAAGGTCCTCACACATGCTCAACTAAATAGAAAATGGGTTTACTGTTGCTTTCCTTTCTAATAATCAACTTCAAAGTTGTAGCTTTCAAACTTCAGTGTCTGGAAAAAAGTCAAAATTAGAATATATCAATCATATTAATTTTTTAAAAATAAAATTACAAAACTTGTACAATACAGAATTCATCAAAAGAAGCCTAACAAGATTCAAATTTATAAAAAATATTGGAGAAGAATGCAAAGAAACATTCAAGTATGTTGAATTACGCAATATCAATAAATTACACTCTTAGGAGTAACGTCATCTATGGGAGGTGACGTTGGCTCCGAGTCGGATCTAACATAAACAAAAGATACAAAGTGTGTTTATCTAACTTTTATTGCAAGAGAAGCTTTTTGAGTATGACCTGAGTGGAACTCTTTTACGGAAACACCCACACTGACTTACTCAATCATTACAATTCAACAACTCGTCTGCTTGGCTTCAACAAGTGTATCTTTGTTTCGTGGACAAGTTGTAAAAAATGGCCAAAGAGTTTGATTTGATTGATATGGATGCGATAATTGGAAGGGTTAACGAGATTTATCAACGTCACAAGACTCGTAATTGTCCGGCTGATCATCAATATTTAGAGTATTTTTTGCCAGTTTGCAAAGCATGTTGCCAGTTGTTTGCCGATTGCAACCAAAAGTTCTCCGATGAGTTTGATGAGCAAAATCGAGATAAATTTTTGAAAATACAAGAATTTGCTTTCAAGTTGGTTGAATCGTTGAAGAAACTGGTTGAGTGCTACGGCGCGCGCAATGTTGGTGAGGATATCCCGTTTCGTGAGTTCAAATCACTGGAAGTTCAAGTCACCAAATTCAACAACTTGTTGAAAAAGGCTCTTTTGGTTCAGACCAAGTCACAGCTAGGAGAGATCAAGAAGAGTAACCAAACACAAGCTGTCGATGTCGAGACTCAAGCGAATCAGCTTAAAACACAAGCTGTCGATGTTGAGACTCAAGCGAATCAACTCAAAACAAAGCCACCAGTTGATGGACTCGTCAAGAGTGTTAATGATGGTGACATGGTAGAGCAAATGTTTGTCGCAATGCAATCTCTGAGTCAATCTATGGAGAAGATTGAGACTCGTCTCGAACGTCTTGAACACATACTCTTTAGTAATTCTCCCAATTAATCGATGCATATATAATACTTATTTTTATTTTTGTCCCAAAAGTTTACATAATAATTTTGTTTTTTCTTCTTTAATGTAACGAATTTCTCTAATTCACTTAGATTTGTATTTTTAAAATCTACGTGTTTTATAATTGTATTCTATAATATTAAAAAGCCAAGTAAAATTTAAAATATTTTCACTTGTCATTTTCACGTGTCTATAGACAACTGTTTGTTAGACGAGTAAAAACCGAATTTTCATGCTTTCTCGGTTATCTATCAGCTCAGATTGATAATCATTGTAGAGTGTCTCTTTGTTACAATTGAAGTACCGAGCTTTTACAGTTTAATCCAACTCATAGTTAGACCATGTAACCTGAGTAAGAGAAATCCAAACTCTGTCAAGTTCATTTTGGTGTACTGATTTTGATCAACTGACCTTTGACCTACAACTGGGTTAGTATCGCGTAAGTCTCTCTCTCTCTCTCTCTCCCTGTTCGAGTGTACGAATACTAATAGTTCGAAATACAACGGCTTATAAGAGAACAATCAATCTTATAAGTCAACAATCGCCGATTGTTAATCGGTCAGCTCAAGAAAAAAACCTCCATTATAAATCGCCATTTTGCAAGCGCAAGCTTTACTTCTGACCACATCTCAAAAAAGGCCACTTTGTACTGCCAAAGGTAGAGAACATTTTTGATCGTTTCTTGAGTGTTGCTTGTACATACAATTTTTGTATTCTCTTGCTCTCTTCATTTCTGATTTTTTGTCTTGAAACGATCTACTGCCGTTACTCAGGTTAATATGAATTAATATTTTTAGTTTGAGTCAAAGCATGCTTTGTATAGCTTTAAATTAGGCCTTGCCATTTTTTTCAGCTAGTAATAGATAACAAATTTCATAACATTTCATTTCATAACATTTCATATTGGGAAGTGATGATGAAACAAATAGCAAAAAACTTTCGGAAAAGTTGTTGTTAGAAAAGTTCCCGGCAATTTGAATAACAACAGCTTTTTAGTGGCTGTTGAAAAGTGATTCGTCCTGTTTGTTGTGGGTTGAGACTTAAGAGGTTGAGTTTGAAATGATATTTTTGGTTCTTTCTGGTTTAACTCTTCTTTTGTTTGATTCTAGATAAAATTCTAAGCACTAATGATGAATGACGTGAACGAGTTTACCGCAATGGAAGTACCCCTCGAGGAGATCATTTCGATGACTCAGGAAATCTGCAACCGTCACAGCAGCCTTCAATGTGAACCCGACTTTCAGTACGAACGTTTTTTCCTTAAAAAATGCCAACAACTCATTCAACTTGTCTCGGATCGTAAAACTTTGTTGAAGAAGTTGGATTTTAAGTTAACTAAGGATAAGAAGGTTGCATTCTACTCCAAGGTGGAGCCATTTGTCGAGCAACTTGGAGAGGATCTGGTGAATGAGTTCGCTCAATTGGGCCTTTGTTACATTGAGCGAGATGCTGGGGACCAGTCCAAA
Source organism: Rhinocypha anisoptera (assembly GCA_011762765.2). Lineage (NCBI taxonomy): Eukaryota > Metazoa > Arthropoda > Insecta > Odonata > Chlorocyphidae > Rhinocypha > Rhinocypha anisoptera. The sequence continues at coordinate 4,569 of WURS02468518.1, read as the reverse complement.
ATCGAAGCTTTGGTTGATGAACTGGACAGTGCTTGCAAGCAACTGAAAGAGTTGTTCGACAAGAAGAAGGCTCAACTGATGACCTCGATTCCTTGTGAAACCTCCGATTCAAAGCAGCCCAAGGTGACTTGTTTTGAATCACCAACGAAAGTCAAGCCAGCAAGCTCAACAGATGTGCCGACTTCATCTTGCATGGCAACACCACAACCAGTTGAACCTATAGTGGAACAGCCACCGCCGACCAATTCCCATTCTCCACGCAACGTTGCCACCGAGGCGAGGAATTTCATCATACCTCAGATTCAACTCAAGCAGACCATCTCGCTGTGCCGATGTTACGCCAAAACACTTTTGGAGGACGATTCGTGTAGCTCTGACTACATGTATGAGGAGTTCTTTTTGAAGAACTGCCAAAGCTTCCGAGAGTTCTGTAGTGATCGAATCGCCAGACTGCCTGCCATGATCAATAGCTTCAGTGAGCTGCGTGATCGTCAAGATTTTTGTCAACAGATGGAACAGTTTATGCAACAACAGTATACGGAAAATTTGGTGAATGTGTTGAAGGAACTCAGCCAGTGCTACCTCGAGCGTGGTCTTGACAGAGCCAAAATCAAGTACGAGATCAACTCGGTGGCTGATCACGGCCTGAAACTACGCAAGACATTTTGTAATTTGAGAAATACAGTGACAAGGGCAGTCCAGAAGAGTGCATTAAACCTTTATAAGGATCAATGTGCCAACTCAAAGATCAACTTGCCTAAAAGCAAACCCAGTTGACTTCAAATTTTTAAATTTAACCTTTTTTATAAACTAAGTTATTGTTTTGTTGCTAGATTTATAATTAAAAACGAAATTAATTTTGGTAATTTGTATTAATATTCTATTATAAAATTTCATTTGTGAATTTGTGCAAAAATATCAATAAAGCAGTTTTATCGTGTTTTTATTATTACAAGTTGTTGCGATCAGCACCGGTTTTAATGTAATTAACTGAAATCTACAGTAGAAGGTGGTCTTACAATACGCTAGGAGTAGTGGCTTTATACCTAATCCAGAGTATTGTTGCTAACCACAATAAAGTTTATAAGTAAAATTATAATAATAATTATAATTATAAGGAAAATTTTTGAAAATTACGTGAAAAAACTTTATAGGAACAGAAACATTTGTGTTATGTTCTTCTACTATTGACCGGCGTGAAATTTATTTTTGTTCTTTTATTTGAAACATTTGATTCTTCTTTTTGACGCAAACTTTATTTGTTTTTCGTTGGATTCGTTGGTTTGTCGTTTGAGTTTATATTTTGGCTGATTAGAGACTATTCCAAGCATCAATGATGAGTGATGAATTGTTGAATGCAGTGGACGAGTTTACCACATTGGAAGTGCCACTTGACGAGATCATAGCGATGGCCAACGAAATCTGCTACCGTCACAGCAGAAATCTATGTCAACCTGGTTTTCAGTATGAAAACTTATTCCTTAAACAGTGCCAGCAATTTATCCAACTCGCAACGGAACGGAGGAGTTTATTGGAAAAGTTGGATTTTGAGTTAAATAAGGATTTGGACAAGAAGGCGGAGTTCTACTCAAAAGTAGAGCCATTTGTCACGCAACTAGCCAAAGATCTGGTGAATGAGTTGGCTCAGTTGGGTCTTTGTTATCTGGAGCGTGAGGCTGGCGATCAGTTTAAAATTGAAGCTTTGGTGGATGAGCTAAACAGTGCTTGCTCGCAACTGCAAGACTTGTTTTACGAGTATAAATCACGAGTAGTGGAATCTATTCCGGAAAAATCTAAGTATCTCAATAGTTCCGAAATGGTTTGTTCTGAATCACCAACCAAAATTGAACTACACGCATATCATGTAAAGCCATCTGCTTCATCAAAGCTATCGCGAAGACTTCTAATTGATTCAACCGGTGGGGAGTCATTTTGCATGCCGCCATCAAAACAGTCAGTTGAGGCTAAATTGGAACCACCGCAGACTCGTTTCACTGACCCACCTAACGTGGACACCGAGGTGGAGAAGTTCATCAAACTCAAGACTCCACTCAAGCAAATCATCTCGTTGGCCGATAGCTACTGCAAGATGCTTCTCCACAAGGAGGACCCGTGTGAGCCGGATTTTATGTTTGAGGATTATTTCTTGAAAGTTTGCGCAAGCTGTCGTGAATTTTCTATCGATCGAATATCGAAACTACCCATCATAATCGATAGCTTCGTTGAGAACAGTGATCGTCTGGATTTTTGCCGAAAACTAGAAGCGTTTATGCAGCAATTTTCGTGTATATTGGTTCAAGCTTTGAAACGGTTAGGCAAGTGCTACATCGAACGTGGTGTTGACAGTGAAAACATCAACAACGAGCTCAAGTCGGTGACAGAGCACACTTCCAAACTACGCAAGACACTTCAAGATCAGATGAAGACGCAACCAAAGGTGAACAAGAAGAGTAATAACCTTGTGGCTCGACCTTCTGTTAGGATGGAAACTCGACAAGAACAGTCTGAGACGTTGTCACTCACCCAGAACGTGGACAAAGTGCAGAGACACCAGCAAAAGCTGAATTTGTTTGCCAATGCTCTCGATAATGCACAAAAGCTTCTCAAGCTGGCTCAACCTGTCAAAGTGGATACTCGGCAAGAGCAGACCCAGAAGGAGACTGAATTGAAGACTCACCAACAAAAGCCCATTTGCAAGGTAAAACCGGTAAACTTGGAAATAATTTATGGTTTTATCTCCTATATATTAATGTATAATATAGTCATGGTTTTCTATGTTCTATGTTCAATGTTCTGTCATTTTTTGGTATTCCGCCACCCACGTTTTTGTACTGTAAAAGTTACGCTACTTCCACTGTGCTTAACCGATTCAAATTTAACTTTCACTGTTGTGATTCGAATCTTTAACAGATTCGAATCTAACTTTCTGTGTTATGATTCGAATTTTGTTTCAATTCGGTTCGAATTTTGTGCATAAATTTTCGAATTCTCCGTCAATTTGATTCGGAATTCGAACTTTTCAAATTTTCGCTTGATTTGATTTGAATTTTTTGCATAACTCGAGTTTGCTGCCGTTTTTTTACTAATTACTTTTTACTTTTTATTAATTTGTAGGCAGACACGAAGCCACCTCCGACCCGTTCAACTTACCCACCCAATGTTGACACCGAGGTAGAAAATTTCACCAAGCTCAAGACTCCACTCAGTCAATCCATCTTGTTGGCCAACTGCTACTGCAAGATACTCACGAACCTAGAAGATCCGTGCAAGGCTGACTATATGTATGAAGACTACTTTCTGGAGATGTGCCAAAGTTGCCGAGAATTCTGCATAGACCGAATCTCCAAACTGCCTACTATCATCAGTAGATTCCAGGAAGAAAGTGATCGTAGGGATTTTTGTCAAAACTTAGTAAACTTTATTATGCTCTTTACCTGTCAATTGGTTCAAGCATTGAAACGACTCGGCAAGTGCTACATTGAGCGGGGTCTTGACCGTAACGAGATCAACTGCCAACTCGATTCGGTTACAACGCACACTTCCAAACTGCGCAAGTGCTTTTTGGCACAACGAAAAGCGTTAGTAAAGGAACCAATCAAGATGAGTAGCTCTCCTCACAAAAAGCAAGTGGTGGCACGCATTCCTGTCATTTCGAAAATTGACGGATCGGAGGCTTGTAAGCAAAAAGTTGACAAATCACCTCAATTGAATTGTATTTATTACAACTCAAATTCGCCACCAAAACATGCAGATGAAGCTCAATTCGAACCCCCAAAAGTTGGTTTTACTCCTACCTCTAAAGTTGATGTTGAAGTTGAGAATTTCATTCAGCTCATGAATTTTCTCAAGCCTATGATCACACTGGCGGATAACTTTTGTAGCATGCATACCAACCGGGATAACCCGTGCAAGTCTGATTTTATGTATACGGAATTTTTCCTGCCACACTGCCAGATAACTCGTGAATTCTTCACTGAACAATTTACCAGACTGTCACTAGTCATCAGTAGCTTTGCCGAGGACAGTGATCGGCTTCACTTTTGTCAACGATTGCAAAGCTTCCTGTCGCAATTTTTGACTACTTTACTGACATCATTGAAAAAACTCGCCAATTGCTACATAATGAGAGACGTTGGTGGTGATCAGGTTGTCTGGGAGCTCAAGTCGGTCCAGGATGAGGCTACTAAATTACGCTCCACACTCACCAATCAAGTTATGGCAATTAAAAGAAGTGGAATAGATGCAAACGGGTCTTTTGGTGGCGATGATCGCAAGTTGTCAAACATTAGCACCAACTCTAACCGAGTTTCGACTTGTACTGATCATATTACCATGACTAAACAGTTGCAATTGCTTTTGGAGAAGATGCAAAAATTGGAGACTCGCTTTGAGAATCTCGAACGCAATCGATTTTAAATTAGATTTATTTTTTTCTCAAGTAAATATATGTTTTTCACTTTTGTTACTTTTATTATTTGCATTATTTTTAAAATTTTAGAGAGACTCGGTCTCGGGAGACCAGTCTCTCTATTAAAAACAGTTGTCCGGCTCTCTATGATCTCGGAAACT
>WURS02468498.1:0-13164 GCA_011762765.2 Rhinocypha anisoptera | reverse complement strand
GGAACAGGTTACCTGAGGAACTTCTTAAGCCCTTTCCCAAATCCCTACAAACTTTTAGGAGAAAATGCAAGGAGTATCTGATTAATTATTCAATCCTGTAGATGTTAATTGTTTTCTTTTCTGTAGATGTGAATTGTGTTTTATAAATATCTATGTGTTTTTCTTAAATGTACAAGGGGTCTTTTTGTATGATTTTTTTCTTTGTAATTGTTGCACATGGGCCACATTCATGTCATTGCCACCTGGCTTGTAGCCGAGTTGTAATGTGTACCCCTAAATAAAAAAATAAAAATCACCAGTGAAAGACTTGAAAGAAGGGCACAAGTATACCTAAGTGAAGATCAGTATGGTTTTAGAAGAGGAACTTGTGATGTGATATGTAGCTGTAATGAGGACATTGATTGAATGGAATATTCAGCATAATAAGGATGTTTTTGCCTGTTTTGTAGACTTTGAGAAAGTATTCAATAAAGTAGAGTGGCCTCAATTAATGGAAGTATTGCAATAAATCAAGAGTGGATTGGAAGGATAGCTGTCTCATTGGAAACCTTTATATGGTTCAAGCCACACAAGTAAGGGTGGCAGGCGGGGAGTTCTGGATGCCCACAGTGAGGCAGGGGAGTAAGAAAGGTGTCCAATGTCACCTGTGCTTTTTAATTTGTACTCAGAGGAAATGGTACAAGAGGCATGGGAAACAGTGAAGTCAGGAAAGTAAAAGTTGGTATGGAGCTCATTAAATCAGTTAGATTCGCCAATGACCAAACCCTAGTTAGTAGTTCAGCTAATGGACTGCAGACCTTGTTAGCAATTTACAGGACTAATGTGAGAGATTTGGAATGAAAATAACAGTAAGAAAATGAAAGTAATGAGATTTTTGAGAAAAAAGAAAGCTAGGCTAAATATTGCACTAAAAGGGCAAAAGTTGGAGCAGGTAGAAAGGTTTACTTATATGGGAATCATCATAGAGGAAAATAGACACAGTGGATAGGATTTTAGGTAAAGAATTGCATTAGCAAAGGAGGCCTTTGTGAAAAGGAAGGAGTTGATGAGAGGGACCTTGATTCAAGCAAAGACTTGAAGAAAAGAAGTAAAAACCCTCATATGGAGCTAAATTATATGGATCTGAAACCTGGTGAATGAGGAAGGATGAGCATAGATTGGAGGTTTTTGAGATGTGGGTTTGGTGAAGGACGGAGAAGGTTAGGTGGAAGAATAAAAAATTGATGAAGAAGTGCTAAAAATGGTACGGGAGGAGTAGCAATTTCTGCGTGAAATCTAAAGAAGGCAGGAAAAATGGATGGAAGGAGTACTCAAGAGGAAATTGGTTATACATTTATACAACATGTATAAGGTTGTGGTAGAAGAAGGAATTTTTAATAAGCAAGGTAGGGGTAGGAAGAGGATAGGGATTTCGAAGAGAATGATAGGTGGTGGGAAATATGCAGATTTGAATAGAGATTAAGTTAAGATGTAGCAGGAAAGTCTATCCTGAGACTCATTAAAAACCTATCTTAACCAGTAGATTACTGTTCATCAGGTCGATTTTGGTCATAAAAACCATTTTTTAGATAAATTAATCTAGTTCTTCACATACATCATTTTAATCCTTGCACATTTGGAGTTATGGCGAGTTGGAACATTATTTAGCTTTTCTAAATGGATTGGAAAATGTTTGCCTTGTCTTTGGTTAAGCATTGGCACATAGAAATTTGGTCCATGTAACATCTTACAATCATTACCTCTATTTACAACATTATATAAAAATATATAACCTAAGCTTTTTCTTTTTAATGGAATTTTCAAACCACCCATACACAAGTGAATTAAGCTGCTTTTAAATAATGACATCATGAGATTAACATGAATTAATAAATAAGGAGAAAAGAATACATAGAGTCACTACTGCATGGTATTAGATAGAGATCAAACAAATTTTTTTGTTTACACGAATCCTTGAATGTGCAACAATAGATTACTGCAATTATACATTAAATGGAAAATGTTATACTCACCCTCTGTATTGTATCATGAACAGATGGAAGAGGAAGACGAGGGAGGGAACCCTGGTAACTGTAAAGCATGGGTTTTGAGCCAGCAGATAAGACCTTTACTGCACCAAGCCACAATTTAGTTTTAAGTGATATTTTACTACCCCTGGCTCTTGACTCATACATCCATCCTAAAAGAAATAAGAAATATGTAATATGAGGTGAATGACTCCTAAATATCTTGCTTTGTAGTGAACATGTTAATACATACTATTGTTTGATGGAAACATAGAGTATTTTATTTCCATATACTCTTATACAATAACTTTTATTTTCATTTAACATTTAATTTTCAAGTATGCTAAAAGAATATTTTTCTCAAATCAATAAAATAGAAATCAGCAGCTTTAAAAATTTCATTTAAGGAGACTGGTAATATTTTCAAATATAAAAAGTAGTATTCAATGATATTTATCAACTCAGATCACAGTCAATGTGAACGAAATGTTACTTGAAATTCAAGATTAAAAAGGAAGGAGTTCTAAATTGGACTGAAAAAGATACAGAAAAGTAAATGAATTAAGATTAGATAATATTCAATAGATAGAAAAGTAATATGTATGAGGCAGATGGTGGAAAAAAGGTAGAAAGGCCATGAAATAAGGATTACGAGTACTGCAGAAGAATAATCAGAACTCAGAGAGAGACATTAAAAACATATGGGTTATAGAGATGAAGGATATAAAATATCATAAACAAAATATTGTATATAATAGGGCTGTTCAATAAAAAGTAGTCATACCTTTTTATTTACATTATTAACTGCACCAAAATTTATTTTTATATTATTATTAACTGAATGTGTGATTTATAAGTGGTACAAGTTTCACATAAGTACACTTCCATTCTCATTGAAACTGTCTCCTCTCCTTATAAACATTTAAGCCACTTTATAGCTATGCTACAGGGAAAAAGAAACTCTCCATAAGCCTCCTGTAACATAGGTTGATGATTTTAAAGTAAAATTTAATCAACATAAATCTAATTTCAGTGCTCGGAGTTACGCGCCCATTGCTTCCTTAGGTGAACTGAGCATTTTTTGACTAGTTATGCTGGGGTAAATTTATGAATCTTGAACCACATTTACATTATACATAAAGCATTATACATATGTATACTATAGCACTAAATTACAATTTTCAAAATATAATCAAATAAAATATTTATGAACACTCTTTATTGAAAAGCCCTTATATATACAATGTATCCAACTTAACAGCTGTGAAAGTATACATTAGTTTTTTATCGGGAGATAACTAATGTTAAGAAAAATAAGGATAAATCTGTTGGTATTTAATACATAAGTGCATATAATACTATAAGTTCGACATTTCATTCAGATTATCATTTGGTATCCTTATTTTGTGTGAGTTTTGCTATGTTATTTATTTGAAGAGCAGTAAAAAGTGGGAATTCAATATTATACAAAAAAATCCACACTGATGCTCATGTTTCCTGGTCTGCTTGGATTGGAATTTAAAGTTTGAATTCAAAGAAACATGGCCCTATAGTACATTAAGCACTCTCAAAAATCATTCATTTGACTTGGGAATGTAGTATCCTTAACTTCTTAAGCATTATGAAATGATTATATATATATATATATACAAAATGCAATAGAAATTCCATACTTAAATGCATAATTAGGCTTACCTTTGTACATTAATAACATTTTAAGAATATATCTAATGGAGAATGTAACACTCAGCCAGGTACCCATCCCTACTATGGAGCATGCTGTAACCTGCCATGAAGTTGTGTCTCTACATTAGGTCATAAGAAAACAGAATTAGCTATATGCAGTAAAGTGATACTTGATAGCACATAATATACCTTTAATAAGACTCAATAAAGAGTGAAAAATAATTTTAATAACATTTAAGGCTTTATCTACTTTAAGACTTAATGACATGAAGGGATAATGATAAGTGCTGTTTCACTGGAGTCATTAAAAAAAGGCATTCTTGTTCTGGAAGCAATGCATTTATCCCTTTATTCTTAAAAAACTTGTATTTATAAAAAAAGCCTGTGAAATCTGATTTACAGTCAAACCTACACAAATTTCACATTTTATTCAAAATTTTTACAGGAACAAAACAAGAGCAACACAGCATGGAGAGGAAGTACACAATGCAATAATGGAGTATTTAGGGAAAAAATTTAATGTATAATGGCAAACAATATTATCACCCAGGAAGAAGAGGAAGAAGGCGCTCCACCAAATGAAGAGGTACCCCTACACCACTGAAGTGGAGGGCACTGACAGCACCAATACTGGCCCACAAACTGTGCAGTGGAGCTGGGTAGACTCCACATTTAACGTTATTCTGAAAAGTAAAGGTGTCCATTAAACAAGTTAGGGGTCTCCAGCTTAAATACTTGATGGTAATGTACCAGTATAGACAGCAATCTGGGTGTCTTTTAGGGAACTTATCCATGCCACAAAGAGTGAAAAGTGTTACAGAGTTGACTTAATTTTTCAACTTTGTTTGAGGAGCATTATAGTGAATATGGTAGAAATAGGATCAAAATGGATTATAATTCTTTGCACACTTGGTTAAGTTTTGTGAAATATGCCCTCAAAGTTTTGCGTGAGACTTTTGCTTTGCTTTTTCTAAATAGTATGTTATGAAATTAGGTGAGTTGATGATATGATACACTAATTAAATATTAATTAAATTTTGTTGAGACCAGGGGAGTGCAAGGAATTACACACTATTTTTGGAGTCATTTATACTCTGTTTAACCTAAACTAACCTGTTTATAACCCAAGAATAATAATACGACACAGTCTCAGGCAGAACTTTGTGGAAATCCATCATACAGGGGGTAAAAGAAGTAACAATGTTATTTTCACATGAGTTTATTTGGCATGACCATGGTTTCATAGTCTTGCTACATCATCAGGTCACCCTACAGCCTGATGATGCCACAAGGCTATGAAACCATGGTTATGCCAAATAAATATTCATGTGGAAATAGCAGTGTTACTTCTTTTACCCCCTGCAAGAATAAGAAAGAAAAGTTAAAAAAAAATTAAATAAAGAGTTACACCTATGCCAAACAAGAGTATTCTTACAAATTTGACAGGTGTATCAAAGAAAGAATGTTGAAAAAGCAACAGAAAGCAGATGTAGGAAATGAATTGGCATTTGGATGGCATGAAAGGAGGTAGCAAGAATGCAGTTAAGGCAGAATATTCTTAAGAAAGACAACAAAAAACTTTGTAAGTCTAGAATATTTTACTTAAACAATCAGTTTTGTCAAAGAGTTGACATCCTTCGGTGTTGATAAAGCTCAACACCTGAAAATGTAAACTGTTTGATGAAACAGGCCATTTAAATAAACATTGTAGACTTAAAAAGTTTTTTGTTGTCTTTCTTCATCACAAAGTTCCATAAAGTTGAGGTTAACACCATTGACTATAGTATATTATTCAAATTAAAATTGGCCCTCCAAAAATTATAGGTTCTCAGAAGACTCCAATAATTGTAAGAAATAATCATCTTTCAGAAACCTTCATCGCTGAACACCATGAAATGAACAGATGTATCAAAGCTAAAAATAGAGTTTACTATGCCCATTTGTTCTTGCATTCAAATGACAAAGGAATAAATTTAAAAAAAAACCTTGGGGTGAACAAGGTTCAGACATTTATCCTTCAAAGTCACATACAAATAAGCATGATATATTCGTACAATTCCATTAAGCAATCATTTTATGACCATTTGCACCAGATGCACAAACCAGCCACATAATTCTGGCTGGTAGTACACTCTATGGCTAATCCAAAGGTTGTGGATTTGAGTATTACCTAGGGCATGGGTGTTGCCTTTCTCCAAATGGATTTTTTTTGTGATGTGTGAGGTGCTGAATGACCGTAGCCATTGGTGCACCCTATGCAATAAAATAAATTTTGCCTGGCTCAACTTTAACTGTAGACAAATTAAAAATGTTGACAACCAGATAAGGGCATCTTGGCAAGTAATCATAAGGGAAAATTGGCATTCTAACTACTGTTACTATATTAACTCAATAAGCTTGTTTACAATAATGATTGCACCCCATCACCGTTACTCAACTTGTACACAACCTCCCTGTGATAGCTCCTCCCTTCAAAAGGAAATTTTCTAAACCTAAAGTGATCAGGAAGGTTAAAAGTAACCTAAAATGTCAAACTGTTATGACATTTATAACTTCTATCTAGTGAATTGATTAGGGATCTGAGCAGTTTACTTGAAGTAATTCTTTCTATAATACTATGGCAGCAACTACACTGGATTCAAGCTCCTTGATTATTATATAGTATCTGATTGTTACCTATGTGTTAACATTAATAAAAATCAATTGATGTCCTCAAAAATTAATCAAGCACAAACATAACAACATCAGGAATGACATTGTGAAACCTATAGATATCCATAATGAGATCAAATTTGTAATTTCCCCAGTTTTTGATGTAGTATGAAACATTTTACTATTCTGTAGTACTTGAATATGCTAGAGAGTATTGAAATGCATCATTCCATTAATGAGCTGAATTCACTGAGAGTGAAAATCTGGACATTAAATTTTAAATCTTCCAGTAGCAAAATGAAAACACCAACTTGGTAAATTTCCACAATTTATGTAACGGCCGACACTATCAAATTAGACACTATCACTATCAACTTGTTCTATATATTCCTTGACAATGTCTACCTATTTAGATTAACATTCAATAAATAAAAATAATTGTTTAGAAACAATTATGCTACTGGTTTACATCACATTTACCATGTAGACATAAATTTGATTAAAATCACCTATTGCTACCTACTTATGGTACAGATTATTCCATTCAAGTTCTCCAATGAAATGAAACTACTTATCTGGCCAAGACACTGCCACCCTGCCACTTGCTATCTCCTAATATGACCTATTTCAACTTCTTCAGAACCCTTATTTGTCACATAATCTGCATTGTGGAAGAGAATTTTAAATATGACCACTATTTTATCAAGATACTTAGATAGTTTGCATGATTTTTACAATGGCCATTAAATAAAATTAAGAGTTAAGATGGGATACATGAGATGAATTACTTTTAGAAGTGAAAAAAAACACATCAAAACACTTTCAATAATTTAATAAAGTTTCACAAGGCACTACGTAATATTACCACATTTGCCTGCTGACTTCAAGAGGAATCCTCTCAAATTAACAACTTTCAGAGAGCAAAGGGCAGGGAAGAGAGTGAGGGTATAATTTCAGAGGGAAATATACAGCCATTCTTCCACATTCTTTATAATATTTTGGAGTAGAGAGTGAATGGTTGAGGGAGGAGTATAATCATGGAAATTAACTGGTAAATAGGTAATCTAAATAATTACTTGAGGAAGAAGAGTGATTGCAAATGAGGTGGCCATGGACAGAGAGAAAGTGGGGAATGGAGCATTTGGCGTGTTGAGGATGACAGCCGCTGAAGAGGAGGAATTGTTGTTTGTTGGTGGGATTAAAGCATATGGATATATTAACTTTATTGTTAATAATGTTTATATTGATATCTAGGAAAGTGATGTTGGAGACGGAGGGTGACAAAGTAAAGAAGAAGGGAGTGAAGGATTTAAGGGGAGGGTTGAAATTGAACGAAAAAGGTTTTCAATTATTTAGATAATCTACATTCTTCCCTAAAAATATGCAATTACCCTGAAAAATTACCTGTGGAAAAGATCATCCCCCCCACCAGAAAATACATCGCACATTCAATAACAACACTGACTGTCCTAATGCCTCTACATCATTTTTTCCAGGGCCTCGCAAAATCCAACAAGTTCTCAATGCTTTTGAGAAAGTTTTTGTGATGCAAGTTTTCCTGATTCTAAAAAGAAATGATTCAGCACTCTTCTTCCACCAATCTCCCTCCCATCTTCAAATGCCATGAAAACCTATATGATTTTTTAAAATCCACAGCTATTTAATTATTATGTGAATCTGAAATAACTTCCATCAAGCTTTAGGAATTAATGCTGTTTATAACCATAATGAAATATAAATAATTTTGCTTTGAGTTAACCAACATATATTACATGGGCCCTCTGTGATAATATTGAAACCAGGTGTTAATTAATATTGAATATTTTTCTATAACAACTCTCATTGTGTTCTCACAGTGAACACTCCTAGGAACTGACAAAAAATTAAAAAAATATTCCAATTCTATTACTGCCTTACCGTTTTCAGCAGCTATTTGCATATTTTTAACATATTTTAATTATAACTCAAGTAATGATAACACAGGGAAATGACATATCAATAAAATGTGTGATTGCTATATCAAAGAAGTCCTTTAAACACTAATAATAAGTTAAATACCTAATTCCTTCTTACTTTCAACTAGCCACACAATGAAGAGCAACACTGCTCAACTTACCAAACCTTTTAATGTCATTTTTATCAATTTAAAACCATAACATGATGTTTCATGTAAGTCAAATTGAAAACAATCTGAAAGTAGATAATGCTACTTTCTACACTTTAAAATTGACTCATTTTCAATCAAGGGGCTTATTTGTACTCAAGAAGTTTTGCAGTACTACTAACCTTGAAGCGAGCAATCCGTTTCTTCCATGATCTGACACCTGAAGACCACACAAGATGCAACACTTCATGATCGAAGTTTACATTGACGCCTTCGTGGGTGATGGCAAAAGAGAATGCTACAGCAGAATGGGCTTCCGCCATGGTGGGGTTTTAACACGAAATCACCTAACAGGATACCCACTAGTAATTATTACTAGACTCAGCTCCTAATGAAAGAAATGGGAAAAGATATTTAAATATTGCACATTTGATGTAACAGATAGTTTATACTTAGGTACCATTTAAAGCTGAGAGCAAATGTTTTTATAGACAAATATTTTAAATGTTTATGGTTTTGTTATAAAAATTCTTCTATCTTTTCTATTAAATATTGGGCTTCCATGGTATGAATACAAATACTGGCCTCCTGGATGCAGAATGTTCAGTTACTTAACAACCACTGCATTTAAACTTTTCATTTAATTGCACTTTTAAATTATGAAAAATCTTAAGGTTAAATAAAATATTTACAAGGATCCACACGTTACGATTCCAATTACTATATAAACCATTCATAATTTATCGATTAACTAATATAAATTTATTTCAATCCAGTAACTGTTAAATTTCAGAATACAATTTCATTTGGAATTTGTAAACCACCAGACCCCCAAGGTAAGGAATCTGATGTCAAATAAGATACTCCTAATTATATTTTGTGTAAACACTTATTTATAAAGGTGTTTGAATACTTATCAAGACGTACCAATATTTCAATTTTATTTAAAAACAAGAACTGATAAAACAGTTATAACATGATGAGAAAAGTTATGCAAATTGTTGGTAAGTCAAAATCAAAGTCAATTGAAAAACAACCAGGAAAGTAAAATTTTAGGGTTAGGGGAAATCAGTGTCCTTAACAGGTATGCAACACGCCACAATTAACTAATTCACAAATAGCCACATTCTCACAGCATTTAGGAAAAAAAGCGCAACATAAAAGTAGTAACTACCAAGCTTCTCTCAGCATGAAATCACGTATATAATCATGAGTACATACATAAGCAAACAGCACGGTATTAGAGACAAATGTGTCAAGATCAGATGCTTCAAATTTGGTTCAGCAATGAGTTTCCAGCAGTTTTTTACAAATTGAGTTAACGGGAAAAACTTAGAAATGGAATGTCATTTCCCCAAAGGAATTACCTCTCACTTTTTTTTAACGTTTAACGAATACCATTCCTTCTTGGTTGAAGGCGAAATCTATTGAAGGTTGAAGATATGACTTTTGAAGGTTGAAGATATGAATTTTGAAGGTTGAAAATATGCTACACATTAATGACTCTGGATGTGCAACAGACTTGTTTGCCCTGGACAACAATGTCATATCGATGACGTCTACAGTGTTTTTTTACAAGGTAATCTACTGAGGCAAATCGCTTTTTAAAGTTGGCGCTACGGTCTTTGTCTTCACCAATGCCACAGCAGTGAAGTGGGAAATATCAAAGTCCGCACTCGAACTCACAAGCCATATGAACAGCGGAGAAAGATGATTGCAATAAGAAAGAAATCCAGGAAGGAAGCAAGGGCAATTTTCGGCGAATAGAAAACAAGCACAGAACCAGGTCAGTCTCAATTGACGATGGCTAGACCTATGCCGTGGATTAATATTTCGCAATGCGTTTTGGTAGTGGGGAGAGGGACGATGATCAACTCATCAAGGATATTTTTTTATTGAATAACCACAAGGGCTTATCAAACGACTGCAGAAAGTTTAATCCTGCCAGTACTTCTGTACAACAATCTCTCTCCTGCCAAGTCTCTGCTACACCGGTCTCTTGGACGTCTACTGAACGGTCTACATTACGAATTTTTTTTCGCTCGACGAACCCGGCAGAAAGGTGGATTGATTGTTAAATCTATTTCATCGCGGTCTTTTATGCTGAAAAGCTGTTTACGGAGAAAGTCCGGCCAAAATCTACAACTTTTCACTTGATTGTTGGAAAATATCAGATTGAGACCGACAGGATATGGTAATCAGTACTTAATACGAACACGTATTTGTATTCATTGCAAGATTAAACATTGAGCATAAAGTACTTATTACAATCTTGGTAATGTTTTCATTAAAAAAAAGTGCGATCATTTGCCAAAAGAATATTTTCATGGAAAACATTAGTTCCCATAGATTGATGGTTTTTATTATAGATTATGATTTTATTTATGATTTTATGATAGATTATTAGTTCCCATGAGTTGTGTAGCAAAAAGAAGCGAAAGCTGTCACGGTCACTTGTCTTTAGTGAATTGGAACGCTTAAGTGATGGCAATGAATTCAACTGTTGAGACTGTGCCTTCTTATAACTATCGGAAATAAGGTAGCAGGGATCCTCTCTTTTCCGTCTACACTTTCACCTTCCCTGCAAGTGGTAGGTGACGTCGGCTCGTGGCGTTGATAAACCGCCAAACACGAACCGTGAACGTGCAAGTTGGTCGGAAAATGTAGTTCCTTTCGAGATCCAAAGGCTGGGATCACTTCAAGTCGTCGCGACGCCTCTAAGTGATCTGTTTTACCGACGCTTCGGTAAAACTGAAACTAATGCGGAACAATACAAATAAAATACCCATACTGGGATTACATGGATTGGAATCGAACTAATGAAGATGAATCGCTTCCACAAAGTAACGCCTGAAAATACCCAATGGAATCGACCCCATTTCCCGCTGTAGCCAACTGAATCGATATGGTGTTATTTGACAGCGAGAAGAGCAGTACGTGTTATAGGATGTGACCAATTCAAGGCTTAGCTACTTCAAAAGCCGACTTTGTCTACGATATGAAACAAAACATTGAAAACTATAGTGGCACACATACGTACAAAAAATCTATGGCAATTTTTTTCACGAGTCTTAACATTTCAAGGCAAGATCATAGCGTGAGGAAGAATCTAGGAATGAAATAATTCTCTCATCAGATATGGTATCGAATTAACAGGTCGCGAAACCGCGAAAAAAAATCCAAGCTTACCACAAACACATAAATACTGTCGTGATCGACCACGTTAGACGGTATGGAACAAGGTGACGTGTGATGTGAGAAGCTCACAAAAACATAGAAGAGAAAAATACGAGCCCTCACGACTTAATGACTTTAAAATTGTGAACACGTTCATCTCCATCACTGGATTAAAACTGAAAAAAATATGACATAACCTTTGGTAAAAAAAAAATACGGGGCATGACAATGGTTTGAATGGGCGAAAAAGTAGAAATGCATAACCCAAGTCTATTAAGAATGAAGATAAAAATTATAGAATTAAATGGTGCCCTTATTGCCTCTTCAGTCTTAGCAAAATTTATACGAACTCTGACTTAAATGAAAGTATCACGAGCATTAATTTGATCACCAACCGGAATCTTGGTTGCGACCTTCGGTCCTTCACGTCCACTAGTGAAATTTATAAAATATTGAGGACATCATATTCGAAAGAGAAGGCGAAATTTTTTAGTCAAGGATGAGTACGAAATTTTTCAAAATTCATGACATTTCGGTCCGCCTTCTCGTTAAATCAGAGCTGATTACACCACATCCTGGGGCCTTCTGAATGGTTTGTTTTTTTTAACGGATCGGTGTCACGCCAGACAAATCCTCAAAAATTCTCAACATTTCGATCGTGGGGGACTCCGTATGTGGAGACGAGGAGAGTGAGAACTGAAGAAGAGAAAACAAACACGTTCGGGGTGTTCGCGGCTCCCACCAGCACTCAAATCTCACACGGAGAGATTCCGCTACAAGTAGCAATCGAAAAACACACACCGCTCCTAGTATTTCTCCACGGTTAGCGCACATACAAAAGAGCCACATCGCCCTCAAGTCTGGCACGGCTACACGGGATATACAGATGAGACACTTAGGATAGGCACGAGGAGGAACTACTAAAGGAATTGATTTTTAAAAGGCGAATGCCATTACACTTCTTTCGCGTTTCTTCTCTCCAAAAGCTTGCAGAAACAGTTGATATTGACAGGTGCTGCTCTCAAATGCGACAGTTAAGCCTTCAAATTGCCATTTCCAAGATCGCAAGAAGGCCTGAAATGTTCTTGCTGGTCAACCTGTCCTACTCCCGACTGGCAGTGAATGTCGTTTCCACCACCCATCCCAACATTACACATAATTTCCTGTGGACACTGGCTTACGTTCATAATTGAGAAATTAATATTCTTTACATTGGTGTATTTCATCGTGTATAATTACCGCTGTCACAAAGGAGTTCACAACGGTACCTAACGCCATCGATTAATATCATGAAAAAGCATGCGACAAGGTATCATCGGATTCCAATCTGTCGGCTGCTGCATTAATATCCACAAATCTCGTGGAATTTAAGCAAATTTAAACGCCCTTATGCCTCCGAGACAACCATTTGGCACTGCCGTGAAAAGAAGACCACACTTTTTCCCCGGCGCGGGGGTATAAACCCAATTACGTTCCCGGCTTTGGAAACCGTGACCGCGTAACACCATCTGCTGCGGAACGATTTTTTTGGGGGCGACG
>WURS02468487.1:0-13164 GCA_011762765.2 Rhinocypha anisoptera | reverse complement strand
GGGGATCGTCCTCGCTCGGGGCGGTATCTTTCCCGTTCCAGTCGGCCGAGTTCCAGTAGTCATCCTCCGTCACTTCCCCTCCCTCCCTCTCTCCGCTCCCAGTCCACTTCCCGTGCCTCCTCGTGTCGCGAATCGCGGATTTTTTCACGTCGAGTTCGGGCGCGCGAGATTCGAACTCGTCCTTCATGTTTCGACGACGGCGCGCGAATTTCTCCCCGAGTGCCCGCGCGAGTGGACGGCGAGGAGTCCTCCTTGCGTCGGCTTGTTAACGTCGTCATCCGCTTCTTCTTTTTGAAATAATTAAAGGAAGCTTTGAACTCGGCGTGAAAAAAAAGGAAAACGCTTATGAAAACCGTGCGCCCCTTGACGTTCGATTGTTATCAGAGAGTACATTTCCTCAAATGATTCCACCGTGTGCAAAATTCATGCGCTTGGATTGGCCGAATTTATTAACATATCGTTTGCGATATTAATAGTAATATTCTCGACGCTTGGAAGTTTTATTTTGACAGGCATCGTTCTGATTTGAGTGGAATGCTAATAGTCCATTTGTGAAATGGATGGGCGGAATGGAAAAGAGGCTGGAAAGGTTATTTATTGGAGTTGTAATAAGATATGGGAACCTAATAAAGGAAATAAAAATAATTCTAGAGGCTGATGCTTTGTAGAAATAAATTATACGCCAGAATAGATACGATTTAAATGAAAATTTGCTTTTTTTCAAGGAAAACGATTTCATTCTGGGCAACTGGTTTCGCTACACTTTAGCATTGGGACCTGATGGTGCTCCAGTGTAACGAAATCAGTTGCTGGTTGAAGAAAAAAACTAATTTTCATTTCAATCCTATGTATACCCGCTACTATGGAAGCTTAGTATGGAAAAACTTAAGGGGTGGATGGCGTATGAGAAACATGATGGAAAGCATTAGAATTATTACATACAAAGTAATGAAGAGACTGGGAGTTGACGGGATAGCTTTGAAATCTGATGTGAACGAATAATATAATTGATGATTAGTCGAACGTCGTGAAAAAATAAAAAAAACTTTTACTTGCGGGTTAACGATCTGAATTTCATTCTATTGCTATGTAAATCAGGATAATGGAATCAGTGATGCGAATGCCCTCGATCACTGCTTTCTGACTGAATATTCGCGAGGTATCTCGGGATTAGAAAAGTGTGGGTGTAATGGAGTGATTGTTTCTGCTCCACTCCCAAAAAAAACGTGGTTATCAATCGGTAAATGGAAGGAAGGGGGATGACGTTGCTGAAAGAGATGTCTTCCGATTGCGGTCAGGAGTCATTTATAAAAAATCCCCGGATAACCTTTGTGAATGTATTCGTAATATTTTGAATTAATCTCATCTTAAAAGTCATGCAATCCTTTAGCATGCTATATTTGAAGTATTTTAGGCAAATAGCTTATGCAAAATTTCCACTTTTACTTAGAAACAATTTGACTTCTCATTATATTTTATTAGAATATATGTGCATATGATATTAGGATTTTCGTGATGCAAATACGACGAATTAACCAATAACACGGAAGAAATTATTGCATTTAACAATTTTCATGATAAAGATATCCGTACTAATTACAGAGAGTGAGCCCTGATAAGGGTTCCCCTAAATATTATGTATAACTAGTTGTCCTTCTCGTTCATAGTCCAAATGTATTTATTATCTTCTTAAAAGGATTTATTTTTACGAGGGTCGTTCAATAAGCCCTTAGAAAAACCAAGATATTTCTCTCGTAGTATCGAAAGTGAATTTTTACCAGTTACCAGCATTCCTAACTAGTCAGCTGTTAGAGTTCCAATTGTATCCATGACATAGTTTCATTGTTGTTATCGATTGGAGTAAACAACTTTCATTTGATAATTAAAATGGATAAAAGTAAGTTTAGAGCGGTGATTAAACACTTGTATTTAAAAGGGTTAACGCCGAAATAAATCAAAGCTGAGTTGGATGAAGTGTGTTTGCAACTGTTAACAATTAGATGAATGAGATTGAACGTGGTCGTACATCCACAAAAGATGAAAATCGTTCCGGGAGCCCTGTGGAAGTGTCTACCCCCGAAGTGGTTGGCAAAATACACGATAAGGTAATTGATAGACGAATCAAAGTTCGCGAAATGGTTATGGCCACAGGAATATCGAAAGGTACAGTCGCTTCAATTTTTCACGAAAGATTGGGTGTGAAAAATCACAGCAAGATGTGTGCCGCGTTTGCTCACAGTGGAGAGAATAAACGCAATCGTGTGGTCGTCTCTGAGGCTGTTTTGGCGCTTTTTCGTCGCAATCCTGAGGATTTTTACCGTAAATATATAACTGTTGATGAAACCTGGTTACATCAATACACTCCAGAGACAAAACAGTGGATTTTTTTAATACGAACGGGCTCCGAAGAAGGCGAAGACGGTGAAATTAGTCGGGAAGATTATGGCCACGGTCCTATGGGATGATAGCGGAACCACTTACATCGATTACTTGGAAAAGGGAAAAACGATAGCAGGAGAGTATTAAGCGTTATTACTGTACCGGCTGAGAGAAGAAAACGAGGAAGAACGTCCTCAACTGAAACGGAAAAAGATCCTCTTTCATCAAGGCAATGGACGGGTGCACACCTGCGCAGTTTCAATGGCCAAAATAATGGAATTAAAATTCCAATTATTACAATATCCACCGTATTCACCAGATTTAACCCCCAGTAACTTTTTCTTATTTCCTAACTTGAAGAAATGGCTTGGCGGACAAAGGTTTAAGTCTAACTAGGAAGTCATCCTCCAAACAAATGCCTATTTTGAAGAGCTTCCGAAATCCTACTTTTTGGACGGTTTAAAAACTTTGGAAAAACCCATAGAAAAATGTAAAGAGCTGAAAGGAGATTATGTTGAAAAATAAAAAAAAATACCTAAAAAAAAGTGTTTCTACAACTACTTTTTTCTAAGAACTTTTGAACGACCTCACTTACCGAACTTACCTAATACAAATTGTGCTTGTTCAATAAAAAATTTGTTACTATATATAGTTAGACTTACAAATAAATGCGTAAAAGGTGATAACGTTTGATGAAAAATCAAGGTGTCCACTGAGAAATGAAAAAATTTTTTGTGATCCAGTCTGTAGTGATTATTTTTCTGTCATATCATAAAACCAGTTACACACAGTTATACAACTGAAACTGGAAATTCTTCTGAAGATGATATTGTCATATTAATGTATTACGTTTGTTGTCTTAAAATAAATGTTCTGACAATTATGAAATATGACATCCTTCATTTATATTTCTTTTAACAAATAATAAATATTTAACCAATAGATGTTCTCTTATTTCATGGTTTATATTTATTTTAATATAATTAGTAGTAACCTTGAAAAGATAAGGTTACTAAAGTAAATTGTGGGCATAATATTAGTATAACTAAAAATTAACTGAATAAAACCGTTTGGTGAAATGGTAATGCACTGAATATGGTGTAACAAACTGACTATTGTATTTACAACTTATTTGAACATTGTATCGTTCTTTTTTCCTTATTTGGCATTTTAACTTTTCATATTCACTTCTAAATTAAGAACAACATAATTGCATTTAAGTATGGAATTCGGTATGCCACTAATATTAAGTCTGTCTCGAAAATATGCAGTAAAAACAATTTATCCCCATGCCTTTCGATACCATACGGACAAGCAGAAGTCCCACCAGGCCCACTATCAACTACTGACGACGAGGAAATTAATGTTGCCAAATACCATGTCATGGCCTGTATGAAGACAGGTAAGGCTGTATTGGCTATAAGTTGAAATAATCACAAATCGATAAAACTTTGGTTGGACCTTCTACTTATTATATGTAACTCACCTGCCAAATTTCAAAACAATTCAGATATTTCGAAAGAATTCGAAGTTTAAAATTAACATTCTGTAAGGAAGGTGGACTGCCACACCGGCTGCTCTTATCCTCGCCCGTCAGCGGAATGCGGAGCAACATTGTAAGACTCTTAATACTATGGAAGACTTGTAATACTTTGTAAGACTCTGAGGTCTACAAAGTAATAGTTTGTTCGGGAGGGGCGAAGAGCGAGGAGGAGCGCAGGGGAAGATAGTCGTGTGCAGGATGTCGAGTGTGGAGGTGGAATAAACGCAGTCGAGAGTTCACGAGGTGTTTTATTTCTCCCTTCACCTCCGGAAGCTGTGGCGACTCCTTGATCATTTAAGGAATCTTACAATTCACTATTATGGGAAATGACTGATTTTATGTGATTCTACAACTTTAAGAAGAAATTAACCATATAACTAATAATGTCAAACAACTGAAAAATTTAAGGGTAGAAAATAACTGTTATAAATTGATATCACCGAATAAAATAATCATTCATAGAGTAGTACATGAAATATGTATAATATATTACAGGTTATCTAAGCTTTTCTTCAATTGCAACGCATAAACGTGGCAACGTCGCACTCATGATGCCTCAATTTCGGCTCTATGATAGCCTTTGTTGATATACATTCTCAGTCCTTTCCAAAAGTAATGCTTGCCACATGACATTTCTATTCAATTAATAATAAGTACAATATATTTTATTGTTCATAGCTAAAACGACGAATTTTGTTTTCCATTCGAAAAAACTGAAGAGTTAGCGTTCACCTTCATAGTGCAGTGCTGACAGCGTATGAATGTATTTGCCGTTGCCAGAATGTATGGCATAAGAAATAAGTTTGTTTTTTTCATTTGTGATAATGAAATAAGTATTTTAACAATAAAACTGATTCCTAAGGAAATATTAGTTAGTTTAAAGAAAGAATCACAATAAAACAAATAAAAATTTGTGCTGTACAATTTTCGATATTTCAAATCTATAGGTTGGTCACGGAAGTCAAAACAGGGTCCATTGAGTATAAAATTGATGTAAATATCGAATCCATTTGCCTAAAAAATACATAAATACTAATAAAGAATAACTAAAATCAATTTGATTCAGATGCTATTCGTAAATATAGCAAAAAGCCAGATAATCTCTTGGTGTCGATTCAGTAACTTTTGACTAGGGTTGTATAGCCGATACATTCTTAAAATTTTACACAAAATCAACAATAACAAACAATAAGCCAGATGTTACAAAGGGTAATCTGTTTGTTGAAATGTTTGTGGTGATAGAGTAACGGAGTTGTCCCTCATGATCTTCCTCCCATTTTCCTTCGCTTAGGTTTCCTTACCTCCACAACTTCCCATTCACACCATAAGGATGATCGTTGGGGTGAAAGTGAACATTGTAACGTATATCACATTGGATGGACGATGGGTGAACAGCGAGAAGAGGTGGAAGTGATACTTATCTTAATACTCTATTTATCCATGTTTCCCTTTGACCCTAGCAGCTGATACTCAATTTACCCTTAAATGACTCGTATAAGAACTGTAAACCTAACTTTCTTGGGATGTCAATTGAGACAAAATGGATGCAGCAGTGAGCAGATAGGGAGAGAAATTGAGACGGCGAAGGGGATTACAAGGAGGAGAAAAATGATGATAATTTGAGAAAGAATTTTCGGAAAACATTAGTGAAGGTGCTTGACAGTGGCATTATGACAGCGACAAAATGGTTGCAGCATTGAGGATATAAGTACATTTCCAAGTACCATCAACATTTTTAAGAAGAGATGCAAAAAACATGTAATATAACATTTATATTCCTCACTAGGTTCTTAGATTATTGGTTTGATGATTGAAATTGATCTTGAAGGGGCTGTGAAGGGAATGTTTTTATGTACATTTTTCTATGCATCGATGTATGTTTTCTTCTTAAAATCTTGTAATTATTTCCTTTTCTATATCTTGTCTTCCTTGCGATTTATGTGATTTTTTGTAAGTAATGTTATTTTGCAAGTAATTGTTGTAATAATTTGTAAGTCTTGTGATAAATGTAAATTTATGTTACCACCTGACCAGATGGCCAACTTGTAACTACTGGATAATAATATAAGGAGAGAAATTGAGACAGCGAAGGAGATTAAAAGGAGAAGAAAAAATATGATAATTTGAGAAAGAACTTTCGGAAAACATTAGTGAAGGTGCTTGACAGTGGCATTACATGGCGCGAAAACACTGTGGGAAGACGAGGTAAGTGAACGTATATTTGAGGCACACCTGCGAGATGTGAATGTCGAGAAGGATAGAGATTTTGTATGATTGGAGGGAAAGAAGGATGTTACGATATACTGGGCAAGTTATAGTGGAAGGGAGAATGATGTTGCTGGAAAATATAAGAAGGGGGCGGAATAATTAGATAGGAGAAGAATTAATAAAGGTATTCAGATGCTAAAGAGTACCCATGGAGTGCATGCTGGGAAGCAGAGGCAAATGCAAGGAAGAGACTACGCGTTTCAGAGAGCGCATTGGTGCAAGGTACAAGTTTCATTATACGTACATATCACCTCTTGAAGAGAAAATTAATCTAATCGTCAGGAAGTGTACATGCAGTCCGCCGGGGTAGTCAGGGGATACCACGTTCGCAGGCTAGCCCAAAGGTTGCGGGTTCGTATTCCGCCTGACTTAATCCTTGTTCAGTATGGTTTTTCCTATTTGAGGAGGCGCAAAATGACCATTGCCGACGATGTACCCTATAAACTAAAATACTACTCCTCTAGCTAAATACACCTGGTATAATACAGATATTATATATGTAATAATAGTACTATTACTATTTATATGATCTAAATACATGTGTGTAAACGTAGGTGGAAGGCTCACCTGAAGAGAAGAGAATCGTCCATTCTCCTGCCAAGAGGACAGTATTTGGAGGAGCGTCCTTCCGTCTCCCCCTCTACTCTCAGCCGAGTGGACCTTGTGGAGGGCGCTCTCGCCCAGGGCCCACCTCGCCACGTCGTACAGTTCAACGAACACCATGGGGCCACTGATGGGGTCCGAAGAACATTTTTGGAAGGGAGTCCCCCAGTCGACGCTTTCTTGAAGGAGCATCTCCGATATTTGCTCCCGGGACATGAACTTAAACAAGATGGCGAAGAAATACGTTGGGACGAACATTGCCACATCCGTGCCGAATACAGTTCTGCCTTGAGGTGCTACCATATAATTAGTGAGCCAGTCTCTTCGTAATCGTTCTACCAGTTCCTGCCTCCCGTAGAACACTTCCTCGACCCTCAGCTGTCTCTCCAGCAGCACGACATATACCTTCACTTGTGTGTAAAGGATTTTCCTATCGAACCCGGCCAAACCTTTCACGTGGGTGAAGCCGACTGCGTCCACAGGTATGGCTTTCAAGGGAGGGAATATTTCTGGCGAAGGGAGGCACTCACGGAACTCGTCCCCGACCGCCGACACGAATTCTGTCTCCTTGGCAATCCACGCGGTCGTGTAGAAGCACAACTTATATAACCAACGGTAGTGACCCTCCATGCTCTGCACTATTTCCTTGATGGAGTCGAGTGTCCCATCCAGTAGGAGTCCCTGGATCGCGTGGAGTGTGGTGGGCCGGGAACGAGATTCGTCGAATTGGAATCTCAGCATGAGGCATCGTCCTTCTTTATCTCTCGCCAGGAACAGTCGAGACAGTTTACCAATGTCCAGCGATCCGTCCCTGAAGAGGCGAAGGAGGATGATGACCAATTCCTCTTGAGTCAACTCACTAGTATTCTCCGGGTGAAGTTTCTGCATTTCATCGAGGGCATCCAGTATAACTGCCTTGCAATCCAGTTCTTCGCATTCTCTAATTAGCCACTCCCCAATGGTGCCAAAGTTGCTTTTCTATGAATGAAAGACTTTAGTTAGTGAGCATATTACTTAGACTTATAAATTATTACGATCTCCAATTCTCTAATAATATTATTATGACATTCGAATTCGGAAGCAAAAAATGAGAATCATATATAACACTACTCACAAAAATACATCGCCCTCTTTCCATTGGGTCTCGCCACCTAATAATCCTGGATTGAGTAGGGGTGACGAACAGTAACTAATAATAAATTGCACAGCATAAAATCGGTAATATCAGCGTGGCCCTTTTCCGTCAGGAGTAGCCGGAAGGAGGAGGTGGCCATTGCGCGCCTGAGGATAGAGCACTGAGCCCTGATTCACTCATCTCTTCACGCAAGAGAAGATTCCGACCCACTGCAAAGAGTGCGATTCATCTCTACGGTGAAGCACCTACTGACGGAGTGTGATAGCTACCGTTCTGCCCGCCATAGGCTGTATATGATGGGTGACAACCTAGGAATAATCCTTGGGGATTACCTCAAGGAATGTGCAGAGAAAGTCGTCCTTCCAAAAGACTGAATTATTTTGCTCAAAACTGGATATCCAAATGCTGAACACAAAATACGGCAAGATAAACAGAGTCACACACTTCAAATACCTATGCGAGATCCTTGAACTCACAGGAGGAGAGAAGATTGCGGAGAAGACTCGTCTACAGTAAATGAAGAGGGCATATGGCAAGACACAAAATATTTATAACAAGAAATGCATTTCCATAAGCACAAAGATCAGACACTACAAAACAGTAATCAAGCCAGAGGCACTATATGCAAGCGAAACTCTTACACTACACATAAAAGAGACCTGGAAAACATATTAAAAGAAGAACGCAAAATCATTAGGAAAATTCTCGGCCCAAAAGTAACAGAAGAAGGGAACAGATTATACTCCCGTAAAACAACAGAGAAGATGTCCAACCAAGCGGCGGACATCCGAAAAAGATTTAAATTCTACGGACATATCAATAGACTCCCAGGGACAAGAACTATAAAGAATATCACTATATATTTACAAGTTGTCAAATCAACAATACCATGGATCTTACAAGTTCGAAATTAGGTTTACAGAATTAAGGGGGGCGGTGGCTCGAAAAAGTTTGGGAAACACTGCTATAGACATTGCAAACAGAAATGCTGACAGAAATAAGATACAGCAGTGGAATGTGATGTCAGAGAACGAAGTCCCAAAGAAACCAGGGACAAAATGGATGGAAGACAGTCCATCCATTTTGTCCACTGAGTGAGAATGAGAGTCCACGGAGAGAGAATGAGAGACGTTTGGAAGATGAGGAAGGAGTCAGTTGCTTTGCATGATCCAGCAGGGTCCATTCGCAACTAATAATGATAATAATATATATATTATACATATATGTATATATAATTAAAAATAAATCATATTCCGGCCATTAATTCATAATGGCCATCCTATACCTATCACAGGTGTCTTCCCACCACCACTTCCCCCTGAGCCGCCGCCCGAAGCTATCTTTAAGCCAGACCTAACTACACTGTACAACCCCCCCTTTCAGGTAACGTCCCATCTTTCACTAAACGCATGCCTCAACAGAAAAGGAGGTTTAGTAAACCCCCTGATAACACCATAAAAGCCACATCATAACACCACTCCTCTTTTAACATCGATGAAAATGAACCTGCAATCCTGAAAAAAAGGCCTCAGTTTCTCCCTCACTCCCAAAATTAAACCAGTAAATATTATCACCGATGCTTTAAATTTCTGCAGAATTCTTCGATGGCGTGCATTCTGGAAATCCCAAACAGCCTCCAAAAACCCCTCCACTATCAACACGGCCCTCACCAAATTCCGGTCACTCTCGCAACATGAATCCACTCCCATATAACCATCCAGTAGAAATATTCATTACACTCTTCCTTGATAGAATAGCAGACCCACTCTTCCTAAAATCCCTTAATTTCCAGAATAATCTTACCAAACAGGAATCACTGGCCATGCAAAACCTCATTTCCAACAAGAATATAATAGTAACTGGAGCAGACAAGGGGTCATCAATGGATGTAATGGATCGAGATGAGTATATAAAAGAAGCCATTCGAAAGCTAAATGATCTCCTATACTACACTCCTCTTCCCAAAGATCTAAACCTTACCTTTCAAAAAGAAATCTTACCATTCCTGATTTCTGAATGAATATGGTCTCACAGAGGTCACTCACCTATAGATATAGCTTTTCTTTCCCCGCCTAGCCCCAAGTCCTGCCATTTTTACATACTCCCAAAAATAAATAAAAACAATAACTCTCAATAATTGTCTCAAGCATTAACTCTCCGACTGAACGGATCTCGGTTTTTATTGACCACCACTTTCAACCACTTGTAGCTTCTGTGCCCTCATTCACCAGAGATTCACACCATTTCCTCAACCGCCTTTTTCAATTCTCCATTCACCTCAATCTCTCATGAAGAGCGACTAGAGTCCTTAAAATATTATCTCTCCCGAGGAAAGACACGCCACAGCCCCTCCACCCATTTCCTTGTCCGCATGGCAGAACTAGTATTGAAAAAAAGCGTCTTCAGTTCCAATCAAAGCTTCTTCCTCCAAACCAAAGGCACGGTAACGGGTACCCGCATGGCAAATTCGTACGCCAACCTCTTCATGGGCCACGTCGAACAAACCTTTCTCGACTCTCAAAAATTGAAACCTCTCCTCTGGACCCGATATAACGACGATACCTTCCTATTTTGGCACCATGGAGAAATAAATCTTTCCTCCTTTATCTATTCGTTAAACTCCGCTTCCTCATTAGCTTTCACTTCTTCCATCTCTGATACATCTGTAACGTTCTTGGACATAGACATCGCACTCCACAACAACACGCTCACTACCTCCGTTCACACAAAACACCAACATTTCCTCCACTTCAAAAGTTGCCAACCGTCCCACACGAAGCGCTCTCCATCTGTCCGAGGCCACCGCATATGTAATAATACCTCCACTTTGAAACGGTATATGGAAAACCTGCATTCCTCATTAAAAAGACGTCATTACCCCGATGAACTAATCAAAAACAAAATACTTTCTCACACAGCTCAATACAGCCCCCGCACCAAAACAAACACCACAGTCCGAACCTAGTCACTACATATTTCCCAGGGGCCAATAAATTCCGAAAAATTCTAAAAGATTTTTACAACTAAAAGAAAAAAAGACCCTATCTTAAAAATAATACATCGATGACCCTCTTCCTACCTACATGTCCTACCGCTTCTTTAAAGCGTCCCGCCAACCTAAGCCATTTATTTAAATAGAGAAACCT
Source organism: Rhinocypha anisoptera (assembly GCA_011762765.2). Taxonomy (NCBI): domain Eukaryota; kingdom Metazoa; phylum Arthropoda; class Insecta; order Odonata; family Chlorocyphidae; genus Rhinocypha; species Rhinocypha anisoptera. Next base: position 2,090 of record WURS02468487.1, on the reverse strand, counting down.
CCCTCCACTCGATTCCCTCTCACCCCCTCCAAACTTCGCAAAATGCAATAGGCCAGGTGTAAATACTAAAAACTTCCTAGACCACCAAACTTAATATCAACTCTTCTGGCTAACTGCACCACCAGAAATGTAATATACCGCCTCTCCTGCAACCTTTACCCTGCATTTTTTCTTTTCCAAAACCTTGGATATTGCTCATTACTTTTCATGTTTACTCTAATCTCAAGCTGTCTCGAATATTTATTTGTTTACAGTACCAGCTATGAAATTTACCAATATTAAATATTAACATGCTCTATTATAGCCTGCAACGATTAATAATTTTGTTTGTTTTCGCTTGTCTCAATTTTTTCGATAAATAACCTTAGTTTTCATTCAGAAACACAAGATAATAAAACGAGAATTTCTTATCTCCGTAATTGCTCCACTTTTTTCTTCCGTGTATTTATTATTTTATTTATATACTTATTTCGAGGTTTTATACTAATGAACTTTGTCAACGTGCTCTTTAAATAATTACCAATTCTCCTTCTAATTGACACCGTAATAACTGCCTCTGTTTGTAATTGGGTGCTCACCTGGAGTAAGAGGAAGCGTCCCTTCTCCTGCAAATCCTTAAGTGCCTCCAGCAGCGTCTTATCTTCTACTCCTCCGTTCCCAATCGAGTGGACCATGTTCAGAGCACGTTCCCCCATGGACCATCTCGCCACGTCATACAGCTCCAGGAAGGTCTCGGCGCCAATGTCAGCGTTACAAATGCATGCGTGGAACGGGGTCCCCCATTCCGAATGTTCTTGAAGAAGAGCAGTCTCAATTTCCGCACGAGAGAGACGCTTGAACAAAATGGCGAAGAAGTAAGTCGGGACGAAATACATCGCGACACTCCCGCCTCCCATGTCGAAATACGCTTCTGCCACGTACGCCCACCGCCAGTGTCGTAGCAATCTTTCCACGAGCGTCCGCCTCCCAAGAATCATCTCCTCGATCCTCAACTGTCGCTCCAACAGCACTATGTAAGCTTTCAACCGCCTGTGATGCAATCTCCTCTCACCGCTGGACCACTCCCTCACGTGGGTGAACCCCCATTCGTCCGCTGGAATCCCTTCCAAGGGAGGGAACGCTTCCGTCGAAGGGAGGCACTCGCGGAACTCGCTCTCGACCCTCGAAACGAATTCTTCTTCGAGGGTCCACATGGTTGCGCTGAAACACGCGTTGTGCATCCAAGCAAAATGTCCCTCCATGCTACGAAGAATTTTTTCCGATGAAGCAAGCTTCCCCTTGAGGAGAAGTTCCTGGAGCGCGTGGAGAGTAGCGGGGCTGGAGCGAGGCTCATCAGATTCGAATTTCAGCAGGGGACATAGTCCCTCTTCGTCTTTCGTAAGGAGCAGTCGGGACAGTTGACCACCGTCCAGTGATCCTTCACTGAAGAGGCGAAGGAGGAAGTCCATCAAATCTTCCTGAAATGGTTCCTGAGTCGTGCCCACGTGGAGTCTCTCCATTTTGTCGAGGAGAAGTTTCTTGCAGTTCATTCCCTCGCATTCCCTCGTCAAACTCTTCCTGAATTTGCAAACGTTATCTTCCTGCGAATAAGTATTAAAAATAATATTAATACAAAATAAGTAAAAAACATTTCTGGTAAAAACTAAGTAATGTGAATAAGTAATAAAAAAGTAAAAGCCAGGTATTTGTGACCTCTTCCCTTTTTAAAGCATGTCCTAAAAATCTTTCTATTACTGCCTCCTTTTGATTAACTCCTCAAATCACTACAATAATCGTCAACAGAGATTTAATTCCTATCCCCTATTCCCCATTACTTCCCATGACAAAGAGCATTCAATAAGGCACCATTTGAATAAGGTCACGCTCGTCTTCTTTATGGCCTAAATATGCAGACCGTCATCCAAACACTACCACCTTCTTCCTAACACTAGTTCCTCTCGAACCATCTATAGTCATCTAGTTTTCTGTCCGTTACCCTCTCTCACCCCCCCCCCCCCCCCCCCCCCCGCCCGCCCCCCCCCCCCCCCTCCCTCCCCCCCCCCCCCCCCCCCCCCCCCCCCCCCCCCCCCCATCACCGCGCCCCCCGCTCC
>WURS02468477.1:0-13164 GCA_011762765.2 Rhinocypha anisoptera | reverse complement strand
CAGGTGTGACCACTCGTAATAACCGGCGGAACTCCCTATGTTTTAACACGTGGACCAACCAATGCAAAATGATCACTTGCTATAGCAATACTCTCATTATAAGCCATACTCGCTATAGTGGACTTCTACTGTATTCTTAATATAGTACAGCCATTAAAAACATTTAACAGCTTCTCTGTGACTAAGACCATAACTTGTTCAAAACTGTGCATCTGTTATGAATTGGTAAGACTAGATTCACTAACCATTCTGGCCTTTGTCAGGACAATAAAAAATGCTTAGAGAGTTATGTAGAGGTAAGGCAGTACCATTTTTAGGAGAGTTCACCATAAACCTACCTATGGGCAGAAGAAACATTTTTACTTATTGGTGTCTTTTTAACTTCCTTGCCTTCACCAACATCATGATTTTTCTAATCAATGTTCCCACAGTAGCAGGTACAATCTGTCCTTTCTATACTTCTTCTATTGACTTTGCTTTTCACACATGATAATCATCATGAAAGCTTTGTTCCATCTGTTCCTAATAAACACTCTAATCTAAATGGCTTTAATTCCCTTGTTAAGGCCTTTGCATGTTGAATGATTATCTTGAATGATTACTTAAATGAACCCGTGAAAACTACATTTACTTACATGATGAGATGATTCACTGAAAAGTGTTTGACAATGGTAAAATAAGTTGGTGAAATAAATTGGAGAGTCATTTGAATAGAAAGGATGCATAATAAAATCATTTTTCAATCCCACCAATTTCTTAGTCACTGTTTTCACAGTGCAAGTGACTGTGCAGACATTTTACTTGGGCAATAATACCAACGTTGGAATAACACACTACTTTCCTGGATTTCCTGCTATCTTGGCATGATTAAGTAAATACACCCATATACAATCTACCCACATAAATACATTTCCAAGTAGCCTCTATGTGAAAGTAATAGGCATTAAGTGATGACATTTCAATTTCAAAGTGATATTTCCATATTTAACATTATTAAACAAATGTGCACTTATTTTTCATGGGTCTTGTGAGGTAAAAATTAGAATGTTCTAATTTCCCATCTTATGTCTTATCATTCAGGGAGATATCAGTTTTTCACAGTATAATTTAAGGTGATCACTTACCATGTAAAGCAGCATTACGGGTTTCTTTTTCTATGCATTTTGTCGGTTATTGCAAGGAAAAACAATTGGTAGTTTTTCCATTGAATCTCATACAATAGTTTTATAACATGACATATCACCTAATGGCCTACTGGGCAGAACTAGTTTTGCAGCTTATTCACTGATATTGCATAGGAATCTTTTTGTTTGGTTACTATGATGTTTTTTATCTTATAAGTATTAATCAGTTTATTTGTTATATTTTTAAGAGAAAAGAATGTTGTTTTCTAGAAATGCAACATTTTTGCCTGAAAATTATAAAAATATTGTTTATGTCAAAATCCTTCTCAAGTAATGTAACTGAAGTTATTGAACATTAATTATAAAATTGTTATAATCACTTAAATGTTCTTTTGTGGTTGACATTTACAGGCTTCAGGTTCCAATAATGTGAAACCAGAATCATATTGTAAAATTATGGAAAGCTATTGTGAAGCAAAGCATCTACCTGATCCATTGTACAAAATCATCCCCAGCTTTCCAAAGAGCAAGACCAAGCAGATAGTTTGTTCTATAAAGGTAAATCATTTTTTTATAGACTATATTTGGTGATTAATCTTTGTAAAATATATATTAAGTGAGAAAAAGGAATAATGTACTACGTAGTGATCTTAGTGGAAAAATACGTAGTACGTTATTATTTTTTCTTAGAAATGGATTTTCACATAATTATGCCTGAAAATATAGAATATATATTATTAAGTACATGAAAGAATGTTTAAATAAGCCCATGCCCAGCCAATTCCACTACATCCAAAACAATGGTGGAACTGACTGAGAAGGCAGGAGCTACAGACATGCTTATATGAAAAATAAGAGAAAAGCTAGTGAATGCTAAAAAAAATTAAATTGCTAACAATTCCTGCTCCCCTGTGGTGGAACAGAAAAATGATTAAGGGAGAATTAAATAATAATTTATTCATTCTCGGATCATACAATAAAGTATTTACCCGAATATAAGATGAGGATTTATTAAAAATTTAGCCTCAGAAAAAAGTGGGTAGAGGTTTATTGAAGGTAAAAATATTCCCTTCCACTCCTTGATAGGGACCTCTCGTACGGTAGACAATATCCCTGTTGAAAATGTTGCATAGAGGAATTGAAATTCTGAACACAAATACACTTGTTTTGTCTTGACATAAAAATTGTTAGAACTAATGGTCTAGGATCACGGTTAATCACCAACATGAACCTTTTTTGCACCACATATTTACATATTATTCATGACATGGCTAATACTGAATGAGTCATGGAAAATATTAATTGATTTACTTGACATGATCTTAGCTGAGGGAGGGGTAGCTAAGGATGAAATCCTTTGTACACTTTACATTGTGTCACTATTTTTCTTATCAAAGAAGGACAAGATGGTTGACATGATTTATTTTTTATGCATATTCTTCTCTACCTCCTTGTAAGGAGACAATGTGACGTAACTATTTTGTAATCTAATGTTATATTGTAATGTCATTTTTTTCTGATTGGACTGCCTATTTGGTCAGAGCCAATATCCTCTTTTGAAATGATGTAATGATAGTTCAGTGAAATTTAATGTAGTTATTAAGTTAAATTCTCTAAAAAGTCTATTTAAATAAGTTTCTAGATTACAATTAGGGATGGGATTCGATTCTGTTGAACCCTCAATACCACTTGATACCTAATGGTATTTTAGCGGGCGTGATGTGCGAGGTGGATTGAAATAATATCGACGCTTGCTTTCCTGAGGTGAAAATGTTTATTCGCTCTAAGACAAAGGATTGCCTGTCATGGCGGCCGGTACAGTTACACAAAATGGCGGACGGATAAAGAATTCCTAGGTCTTCACTCTGTAAAGGTTGACGCGCGACTCCTCGTGGGTCACTCTCCAACGTGGTAACTCGTGACGGCCGCGGGCGGAACTAGCACCGCGACCTGGCGACTCCACCGCTCTGTGGTGGAAGCTCCAGACGGCCGTCGGCGGAACTAGTTCGGCCATCTGGCGAATATTCCATGGCCACCGGCTGCATCGAGTTTGGCTGCATCGAGTTTGGCCGCTACATCACCCCCCTGGCAGTAATTTACTCGTGGGGAGAAAATTAAAACAAAACATATGTAGAGAAATGAATGTGCTCGATCAAAGAAAGAGAGAATAAAAAACATATACAATATGTTGTATGCAAGATGGATGAGTGGAGAAAAAAACAATTAAAATTTTCGGCCTACTAATGATATAAATAACACGTTTTGCTGTAATGTTCCCCTCCCTATATCCCACATTCACTGTTAATCTGTTTTTTCCACAAAACAGTAAACTGAGGATAAATGCATATAAGTATATAATAATATATTTCATATCGCTTCCCAAAAATGTTTTGATGTCAGTGTAAAAAACAAATTAAACGTTAAAAAGATGTTGTTAATGTTTGTGGAGTTCAGTCGTAAATGAGAAATTAGCAAAGCAGAAAATGTTTCCTGAAGCAAAATATGAATTAAGATGGAATTCTCACAGTTTTCTGTGATACCTTCTTATGAATACAACTATATATCACGATGACTCCGTAGAGTTTATAAGCGTTTTCGTGAAATCTAAACATTCAAAAAATTCCCACCATTTTCAATATGAGATGGAAATTGCCTATTGAAATCTGTAGCAAATTTCTTCCAAAATCATCTAAAATGACACTCTCTTCTTGACAATTTCTTCCTCAATTTCTTTGGTCATTCCAACAGCCAAAGGGAATAAATTGGTGCCAGACATTAAATCTTGAAGAGATCAATTATGGACACAGAAATGAAATGAAGTCTCAACACTGTAAGTAATTCACATTAAAGGGATAAAGACTATATTTTCAGTGTGAAAACATGAGAGATAAAATGTAAATAGTCATAATGATATCTAAGCCAATGATTATATGAACTTGTGAATAACCCATGCCCAAAATGATAACAAAAGAAATAAGCATAATGTGTTATACATTGTAGCGCAGGTTGTTTTTGTGAGTACACATATTGTACGTATGTTGTTTGAAAAAGCTGTCCTAATGAATCCCACCCACTTGACCTTACTTTCCCCTTCCTGCAAATGTCACCCTTTCTAGTATCTTGTGGGAGTTTGTGAGTGTGTATATAAAGTAAAGCCTACCTGTATGCAAATAAATAAATATATATATATATGAAAAATATAAAGAGTGAGATGTAAGCTATTGTTATGTAAATGCATGAGAATATCTGAAAATATATTAAATTCAATATTTCCACAGTTTATTTATACAAGATGAAAATATGCAGTATTTTATAGAGACCCAATATACCACCTTAGACAAAAATATGTGGGCATTAGCATAGATCTAAATCTCCCAAGTACATTGCTCAGTTTGATATGTGCAACATTTTTGAAAATGTAATATCATTATCAACACAGCAAAGTAAATGTTTTGTAAAGTATATAATTATAAAATGAAAATTTATAGAGTATTAATGCAATGAAAATATAAAAATTTAATATATTCTATGAGCACTTTTCTTCCACACACCAATAGAAAAGGAATCTTTATGGAAGAAACTATGAAATTCCCACCTGTTCTTAATTTATCACACCTGTATTATGTTTAATTGGGATACTTCAGTACCTGTACACCTGGAATACATTATATTCTTCAAATTCATATTCATATTTACTTTGGCCATTTAACAAGGCATGATTTTTACATGTATATATAATTTGACAGTCTACACTTGATATAGCTAAATTGATTCTAAGTAGCCCAGTGTGTAACATGCTACTGTGGGTCATGGGCTGCTCTTGATGACTCCAACTAAAACCTTAACATAGTGCTTTTTCTTGATACCAGCACTTTCTGGGAGACAAAAGGCAGCACAGATAAAGGAAATGGACCTCTTCCCTGATGCATGAGTTTTCACATTAATTTGGGTTTTGTACCAGCCGGAGTCACTACTTTTACTTGACAGACCAACTTTAGGTTTGAATACTATGACTCTTTTTGATACTAACTCATGTACAATATAACTTTATATTAGACTATGGAAAGGTAAGGCTATGCATTCAAAGGAAAGGATATGGAAAATTTGTAGTCATTATATTTTACTAAAATGATTTTTGCAGATATAGGTATTTTATTATAAATCTGATAATTACTTTCAGTTTCAGAGATTGATTATTACTTTTTCTACTGAATTGCTGAAAAAATTGAATTTATTTATAAGAGGAATGGTTACTTTAATATATAATGGAAGCTTTCAGCATTTAAAATGGATAATATATGTATTTCCTTTTGCTTTTACTTGGTAGTTGAGACATAACTTATGAGAATCTCATATATTTACTCAAACAGAAATGTTGACAGAGGGAATGACTTGATGAATGTCTTAGGAAATGGGAAATGCAATAGTTATATTATGCATTACAATGCTATGTTGCTAACATTATTATAACTGCTGAATTCCTTTATATATTTTTACTGCCTTCTTTATATGATATATAATGAATGCTTACCATATCAGATTATTTATCATACTTACAGATAATTTTGATTAACTTTTCTTACACAGCTGTTTGACATTTGCTATTGCTTCCAAACATAATTATTTCACCAACCCATGTAATCAAAGTGAATAAAATCACCTTGCTAAGAAAGAATATACTAGGCTAAGTTTAAGCGACAGGTATTAAAAAATTATAATTTGACTAGTTCTTAGCAGAGGATTTTGAAACTATAACTCAGATGGAATGCCTGAAAAATCAAATTTGGAAAATATTAAAATGTCAGAATACTGTTAAGAGTTCTACCATCTCTTAGGAATATAATCAAAGAGTGTGATACAATGTCAAAACTAAGTATACCCAAATAAAAAATAAGAAAAAAAGTAATAGTATTATAAGACATATTTGAAAAATTCCATTTCCTCCATTATAAAGGTAAATGCTGAGAAAAAATGGATTATATAATGTCTCTAAACTCATATATGAAAACAGAGAATTTGATAAGAGACATTAGAGAAATGATGATTAAAATAATTTGCAATTGGATGAAACATTTTTCTTAAAATCATTACAATGGAACTACCTGGGAAACTATTCCTCTAGTCCTCTGCAGGTACTCTTTTATTGTTTTAACATAAAAAAATGAATTTATTCATAGAATATAGGTAGGTGTTAGTGAAAGGCATTTTGAACTTGTGGCACTAAGTCAAGGCAGGGTGAGTAAATGTTGTATCATATAATGGTCATCAATAGTTAACTAGAGTAACTCTGTGTACTTCCCTGAAAACATGCTCAAATAATACTATACAATAATCATTAAAGTATATAAATATATATAGATGACTTATTAGGTTTTCCAAATGTTGATGAATAAAGCTTCTAAGTAACTACTTTATCAGTCTTGCTTGAATTTCTACTATCTTCAATTTTACTCACTGTTCTTTGTTGCCTTTCTAATAAAGTCATAAAAAATAATTTATAAAAATTCATCAAATTCATAAAAAAAGTAAATAAATTCACCATTTGTTACCCTCTCCATCCATTTTTTGTTTGACTCAAAACTAACTTCTGAAAAGTCACTGTGTAAATATTGATGTTAAAAACAAGATAATTTACAGAATTTCTTTTTATAAGAATACCTATAACAGATTGAAATCTGTAGTCATTTCTTGTCAACTAAATGACAATAAAAGAATGATTCCCAGTGTCAGATATAAATCAAATCTTATATTTCAAAGCAAATTATGTGAGTTAAAATAAATAATGATATACAGAATACAACATGACATCATTTTAATTATATATGCTCACTATTTAATGATCATAGAGTATTAACTCTCCATATCACACTTATAATTATTATGAATCAATGACTTCCATTGTATAAATTCTGACATATGGATGAAAAAATGAAAACAAATTCATAATAATGATCAGGAATTGAGTACTAAAAATATTGAAGAATCATTAAAATGTAATTCCAGGGACTTAATGTGGTAAATTGTCATAGTATTCAGAATATGGATGAAAGTACTGTTCTTAAAATATGTCTGTAGGACTGTTGGAGTAACTTCATATAACAAGCAAATATTCAAAAGTTTAAACAGTTAAATGATCTCACAGATCTTAAAATCGCAGATATAAACCTAATGGTGGTTTGTTAAGTGAAGGTAGAGTTCATCTAGTAATTATTATAAGAGAGTAAAAATTCATGTATCACTGCAGGGGGTCAGTTCCTTTCTCTGTGCCACCTGAAGTTTTCCTGGTAATCAGAAAATGAGTCACACTAAAACAATAAAAAAATGGAACATACATACTAAGAAATAGGATATGCTAGAGGCTTTAGCCAGGCTAACATTGTATGGAATAGTGAATAAGGAAACGCACAAAATATATCGGAATGATTTAAAGAGATATCAGTAAAGGTATAAATGTCAAAATCATAAATTGTGAGTGATAAATTGCATGATCCTCACCTATTTATATAATGAAGGCTCTAAAATGTGAAAATATGGTGCTAAAAAATAATGCTTTTTGACTTCAGAACATTTATTTACATGAAGAATGCAGGAAGATCATGAGTCAAACAATGTCAATAACATTATGGGAACATGAATGAATTAAAGAAATGAATGAAGCTGAAATATGCCACATTAGTATTCAAAATGCAAATAAATGTTTTGACACTTGGCTAATTATAAATTTGGGATGCAGCAAGTTTTCAAAATGAAAATAAATATATAAATTTGAAATTGTTATAATAATGTTTAGACTGTTTAAAGAACATTTTTTACTTTCTTAGTAGCTTAAGTCTAACATATACCAATTAAGTCCCTTATTTTATTTACAATTTAATGAAACATAACTTCAACAAAAGTCATAAAAATATGATTTCATTAGTTCTGAGCTGAATATAAAGTAGTCTCATTAACAAAAGTAAATGTAGATAAGAATGAGGAATTAATAATAAACTATATTTCTGATAGAAAAAGCACCGTTCATACAACGCATTCTGCTAAAATGAGCAATGCCATGGTTCACTGAGGCCTGTTCACTCTTTACATAACTCTAATATGTAAAATGTATGGATGATAGAGGTTCATAACATTGGTAATTTAATAAAGATTTTTTTAATTAACTAGCTTAGCGAAGTGGGTAGCACAATTACCAGCTGACCCAAAGGTTGTTGGTTAGAATCTTACCCTGAGTATGGATGTTGTATTCGTCTATAACTAATTTTCCTGAATGGTTGACATCAGCAATTAAATGCAGCCATAAATAGATATGCCAAAGCCATTTAACAAAGCAGCCCCAGAATTATGAGTAAAAGCTTAGGAAGAAAAAATAACAGAAAGAAAGAACCATTGAGGTAGACTTTCGAGAAGAGTTTTGAGGAATGTTTGAACTCTATCAATAACATAAAATATGTAAAAAGAATATGACTCTCTATGTGAACTAACATATCTGACTGTCTTTCCTAGAGCATTACTATTCAATTTGGATTTAATGATTTAGATTTATTATGCTCTTAATATCTAGCTTTCATATAGAACATGTCTTCTTCAATATTATTAATCAATACATGATGGATGTATCAATAAAAGAGTAAATTTTCAACTGAACTATAAATGTCATTAATATATTTCCATTATCACTAAAAATTGTATACTACATAAACTCATGTAAGGTGTCATACTGTTGTAGAACTCTACAGATTTATTCATAGCTTTTTATCAGATAGAATGAATTGAAAATTGACCTAATGTAATACAGAGAGTGGAAAAAGAAGGAATATACCTTGGTTGTTGAATCATAGAAGTGATAATATTGCTTATAATAGAAGAATATTCATCAACCCCTTAAATTTGGTAATAAAAACTTTCTATAGTAAATTATGAATTTGATCACTTTAAAAAAGTTGTTGGTACTCTCACATAATAGATATTGAATAATCAAAATGGCCAGTTACCAAATAAAATGGCATAAAGTTAAAAGAATCAATATCTACTTGATAGACTCACCGATTTGCATATATTGTCATCAGGGCATGACATCCATTGCTTAGAAATGTTACATCATGAAATATTCACCAATAATGTAACAGACAGTAATTCTGGGAGCAATGGACATATCTCTCATGAAGACTCTTCTGTCAGTGCCTGGCAATGGTAGTTCCCAGATGTAACATTCTTAGTAATACATGATCTTCAGTAGAAATTATTTCAAGTAATTCAATTTTTTATATTCTATTTCAATTTTTGGTGATTCATTTTGAGAAAAATAACAAGGTATATATTTATTTTATAGAGTTAACTTTGTACAGATATACCATGCCACATTAAACCAAATTGCATAGACAATGATCTATTAGATGAGCAGAAATATGACATTCATTTGTTAACTTTGGAAAATGATACATAGATAGGTAAGCTATTAGACTAACTTTCCCTTAATTACCTATGGTTTCCTTCTCAAATGAATATATATCAGAGAAATTCTTTTATCTATCTTTTCATGAATTTCAATTTATTTTTCCTGTGGATTCACTTAAAATAGCATATGATTAATTCACCTATTACACTGAACAAATAAAATTTGGTAAGTGCAAAAAATTCAAGGGCAAATTAAAATTTAAAAAAATATAATTCAAAGGACAATTTTGAAAATCATTAAAAATACTATAACACAAATAATGATCCATAAATGACACATACCTCATAACTAGTGTTTTATTTTCTTTGCGGGCTATTTTTTTCAGAACATTGGAATGGATTTTTCCTCTTCTACATGTTATTCTTATCTTTTTTTCAGTTTTTCACAGTAATTTTTTCTCATAATAATTTTACCTCTACTGCAATTGATGGGTAATTTCTATATTTTTCTGCTCTTGATGTGAAACCTAGAGGGAATTGTACCCTTAAACTGCAATACAGACTTTATCCTTGAAAAGAATGGACACCCTTTTCTCAAATATATTTGCTGATGTGTTTTCAAATGATTCCCTCCCCTGTGAACTGTTCTTTTGAAATGGAAGAATTTGGTAAAAATATGCATTTTTTGAGTAGTAATAGTATTTTCGTATATGTAGTGTGTTGACGACTGTGGGACTTTAGCACCTATTCACATCAACCTATCTCGACGAAAACAACGTAAATGTCCTGGGCTCGAACCCGCGACCTTTTTGTCGGTCGGCAAGCGTGCTACCCACCCGGGAGGCGATTTTATCGAAATTACGTATATCATGACAAGGATTGATTTTTCTTTTTCATCTCATGACATTGCTGGGATTAGTTTCCGCGTTAACAACGCTCTTCCGAGAATAACATGTTTGATCATTAGCACGAATTTGAGTAAATCCTATGCTGACATTCTTAAATTATTATGAACCATATGAAAGTAATATTTTAAATAGCGCCTATTTTGGCAACAATAATGAATTTTTTTTGTTCTGTCGGTTATAACTTTTCAGCTGATTTCTATATTTCATTCCGTCAGCATATTAATCGCTTCCCTCGCTCGACATCAAGAAATCGCGTATCTCCGAGTCTTGGTCATGAGATCCTCTAAAAGAGAAAAAAATTCTATAAAAAGCCTACTATTTGCCAATGATTAAATATATTTTTCTCGAGTTGAATATGAAGGAAAAAAGTGCTCATTCTTTGTGGGAAATCCCATTGGAAATTTTTATTTTTTGTGATAAGTAAAATTTTAGGATGTATGAATGAAAATGGATGTGTGATGAAATAAAATGTATGATGTGAAAAATGTGATAAGTAAAATATACCACACGTCACGTCAAGGGCTTGAAGGGAGAATATTTCGAAAATGCTTATGAATATGTTACTCGACCACAACTCCATCAAGCCATCAACAAAAAACTCACCCGCTAGAACGCAGGGAAAAAGTTTTAGTCGTAACGAAGCAATTAACAGCAGGGTTTTTAACCCATGGCCACAAAAAAGTCGTAACTGGCTCATTTTCCGTTCCAGTGGTGCGAGAAGCTCAAGGGTCTAAAGACTCAGATTAAATTGCGCAGAAGTCAGACAATAGTGAACGTAACGGTAACTAATATTAATAAAAAGTTAATTTGTGAAAAAGATAATTCATTCTAATTAGCAGCGATCAGGGGAGTAAGACGCCAATAATGTAGTATATAGCAAAGTGGAAGGTGATATTTAATTATCACTTAGCCAACCAGGAGGAAAGTGGTAATGCCTGGGGGTAGTACAGTGTGCCTGAAGACGAGTAGAGTTTCGTCTTTCTAGGGGGAAGGGCGGGATGGGGAGTAGAACCAGTCAGCCAAACTCGTGAGTTTGGTTAAACTGGTTTGAGGTTCTACCTGTGAATTGACAGATACGTGCATTCAAGTCCTAAATGTCCCGAATACAATCTACGATTCTCTGCATTTTTTTACCACAATTTAGTATGATCTAAATCTCATTTCACCGATAAGATATAATCTTTAGATAGGAAGTTTTTAGATAGGTCTTCTTGGTCTTTTGTCTGAAATATTTCCTTCCAAGAATTTTGTAGGAAGTATTCATGTTTGAGCAAGTTCCCGATGAGCTTCATTATTCTTTTCCTGATCAACTCTGACAACTTTCTTCTCTTTTTAGTCTGATTTACAGCGTGTTCTTAGGTTTTCATATGTCCTCATAAATATTCTACAGAACCACATTTTTTCTGATTCAAGTTCGGCCTCTTCCCTTTTTCCTAGGGGATTTCCACGTCCCGCAAACCGTTTGTTAGTTCAAAGCAATTTTTTCAAAATTTTCTTTCACATCTCAACCCTAATGTAATTATAGGTATACCGCGAGACCTTTGAAATTCTTGCTTAGCTAAAACTTTCTTCTATTAATTACGGGTAAGCACCTGTTGACTTTCTAGATACACTACCAAAATAGCAGTGCTATTTTACTACTATATTCACCCTTCCTGTGTTTATTAGACCTATTTTTCTTAGCGGTAGAATCGTTATACATCGGGGAAAAGGAAGGAATTAGAAACTAAGTTTGGCGAAACATTCTTTTCGAAACGGAGATCACCATGTCAAATTCAAACGAATAACTTTAGTAGGGACAAATTAACGAAGCGGGAAACAAAGGAGAAATCAACAAAAGGAATTTGGTACAAAATTCTGTCAATAATTGACCGCATTTAATTTGTTTCCTCAGTTTGTTAAACGATAACACTACATTGATAAGATCAGACGCAAGATCGTGAGGTCGACCAGTACACGAGGGAGAAATCACCCAGAGGCGTAGTGTGGGCTACCGCGTCACGTACAAGGGGAACGGGTATGTAAACCAGCGAACTCACCGCTCGACGTCTCAGGAGGTGGCGAGACGACTTGTAGGAGATGCTGCTCATCTGGTGACAGGCGTCGTCCTCCGCTGGAGTGTCTCCAAGCTTTCACACGCTCCCGTTTGGATCACTACCCGGGAATCCGCGGGGTCTCTAGCTTATTCGGGTTCAGATGTGTGTGGAGGAAGGGAAGCGGGAAGTATGCAGAGCGTTCGCTTCCGTCAATGCTATAAAGTTGATGCTCCACCTTTCCTTTGATGGTTGTGGAGCGAGAGCTCATTCTGACGACGCACACATATCGTATCTCATGCAATGCGTCTCACTCATGCCCTCTATTCTACATTCATTTTTCTTTAGTTCAATACCCTCAAGGGCATTACCATTCTCCAGTCTGACTCTGGGCACCGACTGTGGAAGTATTTGACATACGTGTTTGTGAGAGAAAACATCTAGTTTGTCCAATTTAACTCCTCATGTACGAGGCGTATTATTTAAGTAAGTGCCGTTTTCACATGAAAAAGAAAAAGAGCATATTGCTCTTAACAATTTTATTTTTACATGAAAACCTGTACCTTAGTCTATATATCTACATAGTTTCCGCCGACCGGGTTAGCCTGTTGGGTAGCGTGCATGCCGACTATTTTTTTTTTTTTTTTTTTGAATCAGTGGTGGGAAAATGCGGTTACGCACCCCCAGAGGGAGTGTGGGACTCGACCG
>WURS02468467.1:0-13164 GCA_011762765.2 Rhinocypha anisoptera | reverse complement strand
AATAATCAGTAAAAGACTGGAGAGCAGGGCAGAAGAATACCTAGGTGAAGATCAGTTTGGTTTTAGAAGAGGCAGAGAGACTCGTGATGCGATAGCTGTAATGATATTGACAAAACGTAATATAGAACATAATAAGGATGTTTTTGCCTATTTTGTAGACTTTGAGAAAATATTCGGCAAAGTAGAGTGGCCTAAACTAATGGAAATGTTACAAATCAACGGATTGGATGGATAGGAGTCTCATCGGAAACCTTTATATGGCCCAGGGCGTG
The DNA here is from genome assembly GCA_011762765.2 of Rhinocypha anisoptera. Lineage (NCBI taxonomy): Eukaryota > Metazoa > Arthropoda > Insecta > Odonata > Chlorocyphidae > Rhinocypha > Rhinocypha anisoptera. Next base: position 12,892 of record WURS02468467.1, on the reverse strand, counting down.
CAAGTAAGGGTGACAGACGGGGAGTCTGGATGGGCACAGGTAGGGGAGTAAGACAGGGGTGTCCGCTGTCTCCTGTGCTTTTTAATGTGTACTCAGAGGAGATGATAAAAGAGGCATGGGAAACGGTTGAGACATTAGTAAAAGTTGAAGGGGAACTCAGTAAATCAGTCAGATTCTCCGACGACCAAACCGTTGTTAGTAAGTCAACAAAATGACTGCAGACCTTGTTGTGTGCTTTGCAAGACCAGTGTCAAAAGTTTGGGATGAAAATTAATAGTAAGTAAACGAAAGTAATGAGATTTTCGAGAAGTAAGAATAGTAATAATAAGAAGGTTAGGCTAAATATCACGCTAGAAGAGAATAAATTAGAACAAGAAAAAAAGTTTACATATTTGGGAAGCATCATAGAGGAAAATGAACGAAGTGACATGGACATTAGGCGAAGAATTGCATTAGGAAAAGAGACCTTTATGAAAAGGAAGGAGTTAATGAGAGGGAACCTAAATAAAAGGATATGTTGAAACCGACGAAGGATGGATTACCCTTCGTCGATTTCAATTTAACAAATAATTAGGAGCAAACTAATTTAAAGATAAATCAGGTGAGATATAGTGGAATAACGATATTTTCATTTTGAAAAGATAAGGCAGATTTCCACAGAATGAAATATTTATTTGACTCAGAGTTTCGGCGCACAGCACCATCTTCAGAAAAACAAAAATTACTCGTTTTTTGCCAGTGATCACTTTCGATACATGTATTTTACGGTTTGGGGCAGAAATGAAATTTGTTAAGTCATCTATTTCAGTGAAACGTTTGGCATTACTCACATCTTACTATTAACAGTGACTCTGTTTCCTCATATGCTGGTGGACCGTGACGGTTCAGATGACAAAGCTAACATCCATTCTATATTATTCCTTAAAGCCCTGTCGTTAATGATTTTTGGTGGAAAATACAACTATTCAATAAAAAATTGACGAGATTTCTATATTTCCATCAATTATTTACTTTATTTTTATGTTTGTTCCGTTGAGAGGCACGATCATCTGAAAAGTGGAATCGCGAAAAATGGAGCCCAAACTTGAGTAACCAGAGGAAAGGGAACGGGAGAACTAGAATGAAGTAGGAGAACAAAAAGTTTGAATTGGGAAACGAATATAGCTGTGCGTGGGGCATGAAAGGAACTGAGAGCTTGGAAAAAATGAATAGGGACTTCGATATGGACGAGGAACGGAAAATCTTTGGGCCATCAGTTGGAGAAACCGAAAAAGAAATGCCAATTGTAAATGTTTATTGATTTTTTTGACCAAATTGAAATATCACCTACTGCTAACTACTAACTGCTAATAACATCTACTCTAAATTATCATTTACAGAAAGAAGTAGAATTTACCAGAAAAGTTAGTACATGCTTATGGAATTAAAGAAATACGACACTTTGGGTGCTCGATACTCGTAACACTTTGGGTGTGAAATTATGGTGGTGATAATACAGAACGATCAACCTTCTAATGCGAGAAGTGATACATAATAATATGGAAGGAAAGAATTAATTTAAGTTTCCATTCATTTCCGTTTTTTCCACTGATAGTACACTCGAGAAATTTATTTAAACTCTGTGATAATGAAAATAAGTTATCTTTACATACATCTTAGTTTTTAATTGAGAATAATGATAAAATTTAGGTCAGTCTTCTCCTATAAAGTGGCATGGATTTAGGGATTTCGAGACTCGCTAAATAAAAAGAACTCTCCTGGATTAGATTTACAACAGAAACTCATAAGGGCCTCCGCTATTAGGTCAGGATTATTCTGTCATAAATGAAATTTGGAAAATAAACATCTGATAATTTTTTCACAAAGTAAGCCAGATATTGTAGTAAGAAGTTATATCCTGTAACTATGTAAGAGTGTCATAATCAATGAGTAAATACTTTCTGCTTGACGGATTGTTACAGTCTTAATTATTTATCGGCCGCAAGAAAAATGGCTGTAGTAATTGGTCGAAGGTGCCAAATCCATTGTCGAAATTCGTAAATTGGCAACAGTGTTCATTAGCGAGCTAGGGACACGTGGGTTCGTTCTGCATCTCCTCCTCCTCTGTCGCCTTTTCCTTCAATTGCTTTCCCGGCCTCTACTGATACGCAGCTCATGCGAGGAGCAGAGGGCAAGGCGGTGTGGGGTCATTTGTGAGATGCAATTACGCCGCGTTGCAGTCGCTCCCTCCCAGCTCTCGGTCCTCCGGCAGTCCCGCATGGTAGTGGGCGTAATGGGGTTGATATGGAGATGCTGGAGAGTGGGGAATGCATTCATCGCTCCCACTTTTTTCCCTCCCGTTTCTAAGTCCCCCATTCCTCCGGAGACGCCCTAGCTCGCCTCCTGGCGGCTTCACCCTCTCTGTGGACTGCCTTATTCCGTTTCAGCTAATTGCTGGCTGGTGTGGAATTAACTCAACTACGAAACCGTAAACTCACTAATTTCTCCTGGTAGGCAAACTTGATACTTTGTGGTTTTAACCTTTAGACTATTAATTATGTTTTCTTCAGCATTTTGATGCTATTATTGATAGCCAGGTTCTACATTACCATCACTTCCTTGTGTATCTATTAGAAAATAAACATATTTATTTAAGTTATCCTTGTCGATAATCGTTAACCAACAAAGGAGATTTTGAAGAATACGTACAGAAACTATGCGCAGACTTCACAGTGTTGGGTGTGACACCTCACTATAGTTCACTGCAATTAAAGAACATTGCGGTACATTAACCAGTTTAAAAATCACAAAACTGCTTCTGCATAACGTACTTCATCATCTAAAATAAATTAAATTTTTGAGAGTTCTTTAGTTATTATGGTGGTTTTAGAAGTATTTTCCCTCCTTATGGGCTACAACCATGTCCAGGTGGGGGACTTGCACGTTACAAGGACTCCTATAGCGATAATGGCTGGATATTAATTGTTCATGGTCATCCATACCAACTAGAACGAAGGGTAGTAGATAGACAAAAGGTAGTCCAGGAATTGGGTATGTTTTTGTAGCGTTACAACTGGGTAACCTATAGCGAAACTATGATAGAGTATCCATATTATCGAGTAACAAATCAGGAAGGAGGTTATAGAATATAGGTCAAATAAATGATGGTAAAAGTTTATTATAAATTAAAATAACAAGAGATCAAGCAATTACTTTGATAGAGGAGGGGGCTCAGAGAACCTTGAGAAGGTGAATTCATAGTCACATCATACGTAGTGCATTTGGAATATTCCGGTGGACGTAGAGAGATACATAGAAGAGAGTACATTATGAATAGTTAAGCATACGGAAACAGCGTAATAGATTCACTCAGTTTTTCTGGAGATTCATTTCATAATTTGGTTCTATGAACTTTAGCTTAAAATTAAGGAGTTTTAGATATAGCAGGAGGATCGATAAATGGAGAACTAGGTCGGAATGAAAGGTATATGATAAAAATTAAATTTTAAAAGAGTACAGACGAGTGTGGGATCGCACAGGAAAATTAGTTTAAAAAATTGAATAGAGATAGAGTTTAAATAATATGGTGGAAAGCAAAGTTTTTTAATCCTTAACAGAGGTGAAGTTTATTCTAGCACTTTATTTTAATCAAGTATTGTATACAATGACATTTGAACAATCCTAATTCGTAGCACATAAGTCAGTTATTTGTAGTCGGGCAAGACAAATTCAGAAGATAAATGTATTTTATATAGACATTAAATATCAATATGAAACTACTTTGAAAAAATACAATATTTAGTAATGACAACTTTAAGTAAAAATGCAATAAAAATGAAAGATAAAAGAATCATAATAAAAATTCCACAAGAGTAACAGCTTATTCAAGTTGGAAGCACTCGACGGAAGAATAAAAGGAAAGGTTAGCCAGTAGGTTTATTAGAAAAAATTACATCAGAAGACCAGTTTATAGAACATCTAAATTTGGAATTTAAGAGATAGGAGAGAGATCATCTAAGAGGTGGGAGATTGGTATTTCTGACATCTCTGCAAAGAAAGTAAGCTGACAAAATAGATACCAGAACGGCCAGAACCGTCAGTATATCATATTATAGTAATGCTTGGAAACGTTTGGAAAAAATTTTTGAAAGAAACGAATTACCGTTTTGAGTTGCAGCAGCCATACATGGTCTCCCTGCTATCACACATTACTTTCGGATTTTGGAGGGATTTATGTGGTCATTTAATTCATGGTGACAAGCGTTCACGACCCTGGATCGATCGCCCATGCTATCTTTTCCCTTACTCACGCATGTTACACTACCTCTCTTTTCTCCCTGAGACTTGGAAAAGGCGAGAAGAATGAGTAATTTTCTCCTTTTGTGTGTTTCGTGCTTCTCCACCAAACGAGGCCTTGGCTTTCCTTAAAAAGAAAAGAAGAAGCGAACTAGAGTTGCGTGACTCCTCCCCCCCCCCCCCCGAGCACTCCTCTCCTATTTCGGGCCCGTCGAGATGGCCAGGATTCGTCCTCCGAGGAGGTCGTAAGCACGCAATCGCGAGCACGTACGCGCTCAGCGACGAAACGTCGAGAAAGTCGCCTACACACGCACACCAACTCCTCCTCGCTCTCCTCACTCCTCTCGAAAGTCGTTGACACAAGGGGGGGTTGGGGTGGGAGGTGGTGGGGTGGGGGGACGAGTTTGCAACGGAAAGGTTTGCATGATGTGAATCAGAGGTGAGAGTAGAGAAGTTCTCTCATAAAAATTTCAGAGTCGCTTCCACTCTTCTTTTTTTTTCGCTCTTGCAAACGTTCTCTAGCCTGTGTGTGTACTGCAGAGATTCCCTCTAATTTTGTGCAGGAGAGGGGCTTAAGGGTAGGGTGAACTAGGTGTTGGGTCACAGGAATTGAGAGTAAAGCAGGCATTGGAACTTGGCTACGGCGGGGAATCGAAAGTTAAAGCCCGAAAATCCAATCGCTTCCTCTAATAGTTGTGTCCAAGCACCCGGACATGCCGCTCCAACGCGTTGAATCTGGCCGTTATCATAGCTGTTTCTAGCAATCGCCACCAGAAAAGGTTTTATAAATGGCCATCTGCTTTGACGCGACCCAAGTCACATAGTTGAATCTCTGCCGTATTTAATATCTCCTATTACCACTGGCTGTTTGATAAGGGACGCAGTCTGTTGATATGGATGTAAATTGAAGCCCAGAAGGTGTTGATTTTGTGAAGACGGTGTTATATATTTGAAAGAAAATTTATTGAATGTAACGCATTATTATTTTCACGGAATCGATATTAAAAAAACGGGTACAATAGTAATTTTCCACATATTTTTATTGGTACGCCTCTTTACTGTATTACGGCATTATCACCTGATGATGACATAATACTCGTATGCTGATACGCTCGCACGATAATATACGTACAGTTTTGCTGGATGCATAATCCGAAGGGGCGCAAGAATAGCCTGTTAAAGCGGGGACGGATATACTTATTTATATTGCTTTCCACAGTAAAATATAAGTGAGGCCGAGAGGAATATAACATTCTCAAGAAAGAGTTTCGTAATCTAGGGAACGACGGCACCATATTTTCGCCTCTCTTTTTCAACCGAAAGAGAGAGTACCCTCGCCCTGACTACTGTCATGATTCTTGGTCCTGTAGTTTAAATAATAAATCGGCCCTCTTCTCCCTCGTCTTCCTTTTCCTCTCCTCTTCTCTCCGAGGATGTCACAGTCTATACCAAGCCGAGCAGCAGACGTCAATTTTAATTCTCTTGATTCTGTTGTGTCCTTCGATTCCATTGTCTCAATCCCCCTCTCAATCTATTCTTCCATATCTCAATTTCTCCCTCTAGATTGGTTACGAGAGGTTAGGGTTGAGACGCGGAAGCAGCGTTGCCAAAACGAATTCCTGAAATACATCCAGGAGAACGATAGAGAATGGTCTAAAAGTTGCAGAAATTGAGAAACGCTTCGCTCTGAATTAGACCGAATGGAGGAGGATGGTAGGAGGGTCCGCAGTTTCCGCTTCCATCATTCAAGAAATGCATCGACTTTCCTCCTCTTCCGCAGTGACGCCATGACTATTTTAAGAACATGAATATTTAAAATTTCCGATTCCATCGCTTTGCATACCTTTTCTGGACTCACGATTTGAGTCTTTCTCTTTGGCAAGTTTTCGGTCGGCCGTCCGAGTTCGGTTATTATGTGAAAGAGTGATCACTTAAAATGCGATGCTTAGGAAAGAGTCGACTGGTTGTGTCGACTACTTACCCGCAATGTTTTCCCTGTGACTCATACTCGATTTCATGTTTTGGAGCTCTCAACTCATAATCCCGCTACTTTTAATTTTCTTAAAGATTACAAAAGCATTTATCATTAGCTTATTTTGGTTTGAAATGTGATATTTATTCTTATTGTCCATAATACAAAGGATAATTTACGGTTCCTGATGTTGGACGAAATTATCTCTGATCAAGAGTGGTAGAATTTATAGAAGTATTTAACTCTCTGTTATTACTTATAACAACCAATTCTCTTGACGTACGACAGGGTTAATGTTTTCAAGTACCGGTTTTTGTGAGACAAACTATGCCAAGCAGTTAGATTTTTGATGAAATGATTTTTTTCAAATGATTTGAAAATGTTATCTTATTATTTTTTTAACTTTATTTTTATTTGCAAGTCTTGCATAAATTTTGACCACACTACTCAGTCTAACGCTTTCTTTAAGTTTAAAAAAACACACGATAACAACAAGTTTTTTTCCTATATTCCGCTCTGTTAATTTCCTCATTACGGCTATAGATTCACTTTTTCCTCTTCCATTGCTAAACTCAAACCTCCATTCGTTTTTCTTCTGATTAAGTTTTTTACAAATGATTCCTAAACGGCCCTCACGGAACACACGGCCTACGCGGCTAAATCATACTCATTGTTCCCTTGTCCTGAATGCTGGATTTGGAATGGGCTTTTGGTTTCCTTGTAATATTAAATATGCTATCGAACAGCTGAAGTCCTATGAGGAAGCTTAATAGTAGGCAGAAAATTCTATCTTCTGACAAAACTACTTCCTCAAAAAAACTTCGACTGTGCTCATAAAATTTCTTCTTCCAGGATTTCCTAAGCCCTTACATGTATCTGATGGAATGTTATCAATTCCTACTGCGTTGTTTCCCTTCATTTTACATAGTGCTTATTTTCTCTCATATCTTTTTCTGAAGCACAGAAAGCTACCAGCTGTAAAAAACCCTAAGTTAAGTCAAAATATAGGCCTAGTTCCTCTATAAGCGACGGAATTATTTATGAATTTCCTTCCTCAGCACTTTTAAAACGTATGTGTGTTTCGGTTCGTGATTCTACAGTGGCTTCCCAAAAAAAAACACTCTCATAATATTTTTTCCATTTTGATGGGTTTCGCCAATTGAGGGTTCAAATAACTAATTCAAGTGCAGAAAAAAATTCAATCTGTGGCAGTTAACATGAGTCTGAGCGTCAGGGGACTGTTCATGATAAAATTTTTATCGAATTTAATTGCATGCGACTGTACGGAATGAGTTATAGTTGCAACTAAGGATACAAGACCCAGGTGCAAAGTAGTTTAAGAAATAGTAAAAGATATGCGGAAAACTCATAGGCGATACAGTGAAAGGTAAAATCTATTAGATCCATTTGCAGGGACATTAGTCTTCTTGTGTGCATAATATGGTTATTAGGAGGGAAGGATGGGGAAGGGAAAAAAGACGAGTTAAAGGTAAATTTAAGAGAAGAAATTGATGGAAGGTGTCAGCATTTATGAATTAGCACAATCATTTATGAAGAAACGTAAAGAAAAAAAAGATAATTCGGAGAGCTTCTCTAAAAATCCAATGATTCTTTAACAAATTGGCGACCAGATGATCATATTACAAACATGAATTAATAAAATTGACGTCAATAAGATTAGTTTAAGCAATGATTTATCTCCTCAAACTGTTATTAATTTTTTTGGCATTATTATATTTGATCTGGTTTTACTTGTTCTGTTTTTATCATATTTTACATTTATAAGCATTTTTCCTTTCTGACGGTTTAAACAGACAGGCCTTGCTTTGAAATACTTGATTCTTATTAGCGTCTTTTTTTACATTGTTATAACATGTGTCCAAAACTGTTAGAAAACATGATTCCATTATTTATGTAAGCGTTATGAATAGAGACTTGAGCAGATGTGTTATGGGAACCTGAGAGAGGAAAGTTGGTGAGTAACTGGTATGCAGGCATTAGACTAATTAAAGGAGATCCATAAATGAGAAACTCCTTTGGATCTCTCTCCTCCACCCTGTAGTAGACACTTCGAAGGTTGGTTTTGTTATTTTAGAGTGGTGTTAAATTCTTACTGAGCGCGTGAAGTACGCATATCATGTTGAGTGAATATACATTTTCTACCATTGGTAACCCAAAAAATTCTGGCATCCGTAAATGTCGCAGCTTATTTACCAAAATGTGCATAATGACATTAACTGGGTTTGATACTCTGACTCCTTGTTTAGTAGCTCCCGCCTCTTGAAAAAACTGCTAATGTAGACTTCATTCTCGTTAATATTCTCCAAAATGAACCGAACAATGAAGAGTATCAATAGTAAGTGAGCATATGCAAGAACTTTTGGTATGGAAACTTAAATATGTTATCCAATATGGATACCCTTTTTGATCTAAGTATTTTTTACTGTGATGACAGTTTCCATGTAATTAAACTTTGCACCTCTTTAAAAATGTAAATTTTTACTGTGCATGTAATCATGAAGTTAAGTCAATGTATCCAGTTTCCTCTAGATAGTTCCCATTAATCAACATGAAGATCTAATGAAAATTTTCCTAGAATCGTTTAGTAAAAATATTATAAGTCGTATGATATCTTACGATTGGTGTAATAATTTGCTTAGATCCAGTAGTTTCCAATAGATTGAGTAGGGTAAAGTGGGAGGACACTCTGCCTATTCGCATTTTGGAATGCCCGAAACACAGTTTATCTAAATGCCGTACGGCCTAGTTCCATTTTGATTTGCCTTTGAAATATATAACGGGAAATTATTTGAGAGTTAAATTTGAAATTTGACGTGAGTTTTACCGTGATATAACTCTCCGCTTTAGGTCACAAGTAACCAACTTCTGTCAACGATAAAATTCCACGACTTACTATTTCACCCAGACATCACCTTCCATCAACCCACCGTTCCTCCAGGCTTCCATTCTTTGCGACTACTCGTTCCGTTTTTAGTGTATACTGTTCTATCCGATGTCAGGTATTTGCATAAGATACGATTTTATATATCTATCCCAATGAGCTACGAAAAATGAACAGATTTTCAGGAAACAATAAAGGTTGGAGACTCGTAAAAACAAGGTCGCTAGTGATTGTATGGATTAAATGGTCCTTAGTAGGGATTTCCAAGCTTATTTTTCCGTAGAATTTCTTGGAAGATAGAAATTCCGAATTCAGGAATTAGAAAAGCACTTTATTTAAATTTTACATTAGGCAGACAAGTGGATTCTCAAGCACTCCGACGTAAATTTTTTTGTACGACATTGATGATCTACCAAACTAAATAGGGCTTTGTAAGAACTATGGAAATCATTGCTTGATAAGTTTACCTAATAAAGAATCAACTAGATTCTATAGCTGGATACGGCACATGTTATGCATATTTTAACTCATTATTTGTTAATATTTACCTTACCTAACGCTATCTTAAAATAAACCATATGCTTTTTCAATTCTCTCCGCCTAACGTACCTAAATTTATACGGTCTGCCTCGACCTTTAACGAGCTATAGATTAATACCTCTTGTATTTTCTTCCTCTTTCTCGAATTTTTTCGAAAAATTCTCTTTTGTTACCGTTCACGATCCTTCTTTATCTCCAATGTCTCAATTTTCTTTTTTTCTTCAAACCTATATCTTTAAAAATTTCCAGATTAATTTTATTTTCTTTTCTCAAAGACTAGACCACACAACGTTATACTCAATATTTTGAATTCAATCGATTTTAACTCAAATTGGTGAAACCACACTATGAATATAGGAAATAAAACTTTCTCTGTTTCACAGGAGAAACTTTTAATATATTACCACCTGTTTCTACAAATAGTTGATATCATCAGACCTAGTGAGGTCATCAGAAACTGATGATGTCAAACTATATACCGAAACCAGTCTTGACATGTTAAAAATTTCTCCTGTGAAACCGACATAGTTTTATTTCCTTTATTCTCAATATTTATGTTTTTACGAACCTTATATTTATATTTTAATAAAATTTTCTACTATTAATTCCTTATGTTTGTCAATTTTCTTTTCACAATTAAAATATTCTTCCAATGCGTTCACTATAATATTCATTTTCGTCCCAAATACGACATTAGTTTTGAAATATTATTCCTTTGAAATACTCTTCCTTATTATGATTTCTTGGTTTATATTTAACTTAGGAGTGCAAATTTTCTTTTTCCAAGATTCCTTTATATTCATTCCGTTTTATCAAGAATTTTATTACCTTCCTTATGAAATTTTTTAAAATGAATAGGGTTTTTAAAAATAAAAATCGTAAACGTATGCTATGGAATGGTCCCAATACGTTTGGAATTGTCTATTGCAAATGGATAGAAAGAAAACTGAACTTATTGATATTTCAAGATTAGCCTACGAATCAGCCCCCCTATAAGGAAAATATTCTGGCCAAGTTTGCGTCACGTTCCGAGTCACAGAACTCTCGAATCTCCCCCGTTCACGGAGGGGTGCTACGCCCTGAAATATTCCGGAGGGGAGTGGACGGGGGAAACGGACAGAAAGACATGCCCCTCTCCAGCCAGCCGACTCGAGTATTCCGTAAGTGAGGCACGTTCTCACCTCTCTCCCTTCCGGAGGATAATGTCTTGCGAATTAATGGAGCCGATTTCGGAGAGATCCTCCTTTCCCACTGCTTCCCTTTGACCGTTTTATTCCTCATTGGGCACGACGTAAAAAGGTCAGGGAGGGTGGATAATTTGGAGAGGTTTTTCAACAAGAAGCATGTACGAGAGTTGCGGCGGGAATGGAAATAAATATTCAGGAGGGAGGCTTTGAGTAGATCTCGGAGGCAATCGCCTCGCTCGGAATAATTCGGCTGAATTCATGATGGGCGAAAACACGGCCACCCACTCTGGCTTCACCTTCTTCCGCCCTCGTCCATATTTAATTAATCCGGGAAATATCTTCGACGGTGTTGGACAAATGTCTCCTCGGAACGATCATTACTTCTCACAAATGATTATGTGCAGGTCTATTCTGACCTGCCGTGCAAGCGAAAGAGTGTGTCTTAGGGAAATAGGACATCATCAAACTTTATTTCCTTTCTCGTATACTCTTTTTAGGCATAGAAGAATGGTTTTCACCGAATCAGGCTTGATGTGGTGGAAGAGATTCATACTGAGAATAAGAACAGCACTTTTCCACGGAAAAGTGGAAAAGTGCTGTTTTTATTGTCAGAATAGAAGAATGGATTAGGAATCCGTGAAGACACGGCCGATAATCATGATCTCTACATACCTGCGTGACTTAAAAAATATATATTTATCTTGGCAATCGCTCCATGTTCGTTAGCACATTATTTTGACTTTATATAAGGAATAAATTAGAATAGGAGAAGAAACAGCTTTGTTTACTACTGCTACACTGAGTATAGGCCGACTGGGGGTTAGCGCGCTCACCGGCTAAGGTCGCGGGTTCGAGTCCCGCCCATGGCAGGTTGTGTTTGTCCAATAGGGCTTTTACTATGATTTGAAGAAGTGTGAATTGACCATAGCCGTCGAAGCAACCTATAAACAAAAATACTAATGCTGAGTGTACTTCGTTGCACCGTAAGACCGTCCGGAAGAGATGATGTTGTCATGGGCCGACGAAACCTAGTTCGAGCAATAAAAAAATGAAATCTGTGGGAATCCAATTTATTACTTTTTTTTCCATTACATACAATTTACTCAAAATAACGCAGGAAATCATCACTATCCAGTGGCAAGCGCTAGTAAGTTTTATTTTGCGATATATTTTATGTGCTAGCTAACCATCCGGAGAGATATACTTCGGGTGCGGTAGAAAAGGTACTATAAAAGGTAGGCGAAAGAAAGTTCAGCATGTATCGAGTGAAAGTGTAAGTGAACCTCAACTCTTTCCAACATTCAAATATTATATGAAACAAGTGGCTAAGTGATGGCCAGCACAAATGGCCAATGGTTGGTTTTAATCATCCCCAGGGACACAGCCCAGTGATGGGTTGTAAAGGACCAGGTGAAGGTAGATACATTTGTGGTTTGGACTCAAGTTGAACTTGGATGCGGTAAATGAGAAAAAAATTTGGCTCTTACAAAGTCTTATTGCTCAATACATTTTTATACGCGAATTACGGTGTCCTAATATTTCAGTAGAAGGGATCTTATTTCATCATATTATGTTTGAAGCCAAGGTACGAAAGTGGAATGTGAGATTGTTTGTTTTATGAAACGGAATTGTTTTATAAAACGGATTTCTAATACACAAGATAAGGGGCGGCTGGGTATGGTAGGACTCTCACATTATATTGTTGCGCTTAAGTATCATTAGTCCGCTCTAGGTGAAAGGAGTCGGAGGTTTAAGAATCCATCCAGGTGGTCTCCTCATGGGTCCCAAGGGAGTATGGCAGGGAGATAGTTAACACCTACCATGCACACCCACATGCAAACATCCACAAGCATCCACCATGCAATAAACGACTTACATTCAGACATTCGGAAACGTAACAATATTAATATCTTGTGGAAACAATTTAAAATTACATTTAGCAAATTACATTAGCCGGTCTCGGTGGCGGCGGAGTAACGTCCTCGTCTGCCAACTAGTTAGATTTTTCCATCTCCA
>WURS02468456.1:0-13164 GCA_011762765.2 Rhinocypha anisoptera | reverse complement strand
TTCGTTGAGGACGATGCGATCGTTGGCAGTCGAGTGCTCGAAGTGGTCGAGCGTGCCCTTTCCAGGCTTGCCGGAGACATTGTCGAGGCCGAGAGGCTTCTCCTGCATGTCGACATTGTTTCCAGGCGTATTGTTGGCCTCCTGAGTGGAGGACGAGTCGGATTGAGGCATGATGTTTTCTTGCTACCTCAAATGAAAAAAAAAAAAGAGAAAGCGATGGAATTTCCAGACGAAACCCGGTTGTATTTAAAGAAAAGAAAGAGAAATGCAACCGGGGGATACTACCGATATATCGAAATTCCGGGGAAGCCGGGGGAACCGGGGAAGCTGGATACGGGGGCTGTCACGGGTTGGCAGCCTACCACACAAATCAATGTCTTCAAACTGGCTGCCGTTTAGCTAAACCTATTCGGAATCCCGGTGAAGAGACGAATAGAGACCGAGGGGGTTCGTGGGGGGTAAATATAGCAAGATTCATCAAGATTCATTCGGGCCAAGGCCGCTCTCCATGTGCTCCGAATATCATGTTACGACCATGTCCATGGCGCAATTTCCACGAGCAAGTTCCCGAGTTTGCCGGGGCCAGGAATTGGGGTCAATCGGTCCATTGGCAGCTTTTCCGGTGCTCGACCGTGTCGGAGCCAACAACCAGTCCGTCTCGTGTGGTGGCAAGCGGGGACGGCGAAAAACGGCCATGCCGTGAGGCTAGAAAGCCTGGCACCGGGGGCAACAAGGTTTTTCCCCGGGTCCAAGTCCATCTGGTCCTGCAAATGAAACACGAGGACCTGCCATGGACCACTGGCGCAGGGAGGCCGGCCGGCGGCCGACTGCTGGCCGCGGGCATGATGGCTCATGATGCTCATGTACAGTATTCCTCTGAATAGGACATGTGGACGAGGTCCATCAGGCCAATTCCACGAATTTCCATCCACCCGCGAAGCTTTGACAGGCTGCCCTACAGCCCATGCCAGGAAATTACTCCGTATGGACTTGGACCCTGTCGCTCCTCCGCAGAACAAGGGATTAGTTAAGAGATTAGTCAATCTGGACATTGCTCGGCCCGATTCGGCCAACCGTGGCTTGCACATCAACGGAGGACTCTGCTCCTTAACGCCTAGCGACAAACTCTGGCTGATGACCATCGACATGCTAGCAGTGCGGGGTGGAACTCCCGACTGCGTACTCCGGAGTACGGAGTACGCTGTGCCAATCCTTTGCCATGATTCAATCCTTGGGCCGCGTTGTCTTACTCCGGAGTAGGTCGTGTGTTTGGAGGGCTCAAGAGTGATGGGATTGCTCTGTGGCCGGATATCGGTTTCGGTACTCGAGAAGAAATCTGCATGCTGTCCCGATAGGTGGGTTCCTTCGCAGGAAATCCATGGCACGATGTGTCGCCAGTCTGCGCCGTGCCTGCCACAAAAGTATCTGGAATGCTTGATGGCTATTCTTGGCTAGACGGGATCTCGTCCGGTATCAATTTAGCCTGAAATCAGAAACAGATGGCCGACTAGTGTGGAGATCCATCTCCTGGCGCTTGTTTTCGAGGTTCAAGAGGTTCAAGACTACGTATTATGGAACCAAGTTAAACCCCGGTTTGGATAGTAATTGTCTAGGTCAGATTGTCGCCCAGGGTGAGCATGCCGCAGTCACTGATTGATAATAGGTCGTTCTGCTGTAGGCAAAGACGGCCGTGATGTTGCTAGGGCATTGTCCTTGAAGTCGTCACGCAGCCTGGCTGAATCGTGGGCAGTTGCTTAAACAGATCCTACACGCCAGTTAGTATGTATTCCCTCTTTAAGGGAAAGGCCGGTACATACGACCATAGGGTGTGGAAAACAGGGCTTCCCGTCCGCTCAGCCGTACTTAAGCCACATTATCCGCATGGTCAATAGCTAAAAAGCCCTGAACTGCAATATTCTTCTGGAACCAAGAAGTGGGTCAGGTGTAGGTGATAAGCATGTGATCTATAGCTTCCAGCACCGGAGGTGCAATGTTGACACTGGGGGTGCTCAGGATCATACAGGTGAGTGGACAATGAAAATAAAGGCACAATGACTTGAAAATAATAATAAATAGTGAGAGCCCCTTAGAACTCTTTGAGTGTATTCTGTATTTATGCTCTAGTCCGCTGCCATACACAGCTGAAATGCACCCCTCCCCCCCAGGCCTTAAAAAAAAAAAAAAATGCATTACTGTGTTGTACGATATTGCATTTGCGCATGTTCTATTCTGATTTTGAAGGTTTCGAATTGACTAAAAATAAAATCCTCTTTCATGACACAATATAATATACTAAAGACAGACTCCGATGCCAAATTCACAACTTACAGCGTCCCTCAAACAAGTACCTGACCTTTCCATTGCCAAGGAAGCATGTCGAAACTTGGTAGTCATCGAGAAAGTCGGCGCCGATAAGGTTTACATCCGCAAAGTGTGAATTTGAGGGTGATGGTTGAATTGGGTGTTTGTACCCGGCAATGTGCGCAGAAGTGGGGGCATCCTTTCTGAGATTCAGGGCATCACATGCCTAGAAATAAGTTAGCGGCTTAATATGCTTTCTATAGGTAGGATCACTAACATGGGGGGAGAGGTAGGTGGCTGGAGCGCCAGTGTCAACAATGAAGATTACCCAGCATGCCTGATTGCCATTCTGGACAACACATGGGAGAACTGGCTGGCGTCTGTATCCATACAGGTAACCATCAATATACTCAGCCTTTGTCGCAGCATCATCTCCAGTGGCCACCCCAAGGTAGTTAATCCCAAGTCCTTCTGCAATCTCAGATCGCAGCTTTCCCTCATCCACATCAGTAATAAGAACATCATAATCTTCGGGTTTTATCGCATCAATATCATGTATGTCAACAAGTTCCTCATGTCTGGCCTGTTGTCTCTTCTTGTCGGCAATGATGTTCAGATGCACGGGGTATGATGCCAGGTTTCTGGCAATAATATCATAGGTCTGCGCTCGGGAAAATGGGAATCCGACATGGTGGTATGAGGAGAAAAGAGAAGAATAGTGAGGATGAGGTCGGTGGATGGAACTGCATAGACCCTTAAAGGTCTGCTTTGTAAGGAGTCTCAACATGGGGGACCTTTTTGTCTGTGATTCGCGGAAGATTTGAATGGAGAATCTGGCTCAGGTCAAGAGACTTAAGGCTGAGTTGTTAATTGCAAAGGAGAAATTGTTTCTCATTCCCTATTCCCTACTAGCCGCTCATCTGTTGCAGAGTTGGTTGAGGGGTTAGATGTGACTTGCCATCATGAGAGGTCAAGCAGGCGGTGTATCATGTGTTACTAGTTCTGTTGGTGATGAGAATCGGTACATCGGAACGGATTATGGATACTCTGTATCGGCGAGAATCCCCGGTATGTGTGGCCATCATATTAGATAGCCAAGTACTTGAGATGCCGTGTACTCTAGGCTACATTAGATAGAGTATAACCACCGCTTTTGTTTGTCTTATTATGTGCTATATAGCCTCGTGTAATTAGATCATTCAACTCCCTCAGCTTGTTCCCCCGAGTAAGAGACCTCTGAACGGCCCTGTAACACCAGTATCCGCTTCACAAACAGTACATAGTCCAGTTTTCCCAAATCCACTCCATTGGTTATGAGCCCAGGTTTATTAAATAGCCATCTAAACAACACCCCAATACCCTGGGAGATTTATAAAGGCTTCACATCCTTTTAACCTTTGTGGATGGATCAATCAGATTAATAATTGCAACTTTGCAAGCCTCACCCTCAGCATCCTTCCTACATGATTACCAGCTGGTAATTTACTCAGTGAAGCATATTGAATCATGAGTATGCCAGCATGACAGGGAACAAGCCAACAACATCTGGGCCAGTGCAAATGGGATCAATGATCAGAGAGATAAGGAATAGAGATGAGGATGTGGATGTAAGACTGTAGGCTGTATATGGGATGGATAACGTGAAGGAGAGTAATAGTACATGTGAGGGTTATTAGGGTGCGTGAATTCGGATATTTCACAGGAGGAAGGATAGGATTGTGGTTGTGTGTTTCCTCAGGGAAGACCTCTGAGAAATCCTCACACTGTGAGGCTTCACAGTGGATATGGTCCAGATGGATGCACCAGGCATTCCAATTAGTGCCAATAATATTGACAGAGGGTCTAAGGGTGGGAATGGCTTCAGCGTACCAATTACCAACTTCAATGTACCACCTTAATATTCCATCTCTTTATCACATTAGTAGCCAAGGATGATAGTACCCAACTTAGCTATTATTATCAGCAGCAGCAAGTCATCTAAATCCCAAGTAACCAAGACCACTGTTGCAAGTGTTCAATCCCAAAATTTCTTCTATCAGGAAGTTTTTTGATACCAACTCCACTGGAGGCTCTTATGATGATCATGTCCTTGAAAAGCCTGATTTGTTTCTCGAGATAGTCTCATCAGTATCTCAAAACTTTTACTCATGAAATCACCATTGTCACAATTTACCTTTGGCATAACTGAATGACTTTCTCAGATTCATCTTTTTGTATATTATTCAAGAAGCAACTAGTCAAGTTGAGCTATGATTGCAGTATAGTCGGCTGTGGCCATTTCAGTGGTTCGGAGGTATGGGGAGGGGACACCAGGGTGATTATAGGAATGAGGCAGAGGTCACAACCATTATATTATTCAAGTTGTGGACTTGAACTCGACTCATTGTCACGCTAATCACCAGTAACTAGGGAACATTGACTGCTGTCATCCTAATCAGTAAGTCTTTGTGGCAATTTGGTTCTATGCCCTTAGTATTTTCCGCATGACCTTGCTTGCTCCTGGGATTTTTCAGACTCCTAGGAGCCCTGACCTGGATCCTAAGATCGCTGGTTCTTTTCTTAAGGACTAGGAGCATGCTCTGCAGACATAGCATAATCTCTGAAGAAAAAATTAATTTGGAAAGGGAAAGCACTCCAGCTGTCCAGAAAATCAAGTGCATATGGTATTTGATATTTCTTCAAATAGTGATTGCATGAGCCTTGTAGCTAACCATGAATGATTGGCTGGTGAAACAATCACCAAAGAGCAACAGTGCAAATAGAGCCAGATGACCATACAGACAGTGAAGCCCCAGCCATTCCATAGATGAATGCAGACATAGTAAATATTCCCCTTTATTGAGCGTTGTTTACTTTTTTTTTTTTTTTTTTGGGGCCCTTCAAGACATAGCTGAATTTGTTTACACTGCTCGCTGTGGCTTCTGTTGAAATTGTTGATACTGTGCTTCAAGCCACAGGTCTCTAGTAGAACTAGTGGCCCATGACATGTTGCCTTGCTTGTATGATTGTATCCTGCTGGCTGCTGCCTATCATGCACAGTGGTTAGTTGCAGTGGTGAAGTACATACACTAACATGCCAGGCTGTTTCATGAGGAGGGGCAAACCTCCCCCTTTGGTTAAGTGGGTTGGCTAACACCCCTAGAAGGAGTTTTGCACCAAGGTGTGAGTGGCTGTAGAATATCACACCCCTCTCTATAGGGCACCCACACTAGTCACACAAGCACTATGAGTTCACACCACCTTGCACCCTTTAGGGGCCCCCAGCAGACTACTGGCTGTACACAAGCCACACGCCGGCCGGTTAGTAGTTGGGTGGGTGACCACCAGCGAATCCCGGCTGTTGTATGTTTTTCTTTTTCTTTTTTTCTTCACGAGCGAAGCTAGTATATCTCATGCGAGGCCCTGGGCTGTAGCCTGTGCTATTCCTAGAGTGACAACGAGTCGAGTGAGAGCCAAATCCTCAACTCGAACTCGACTCGGGAGTGGCTACCTATCTCTTAGTAAAGCCTGTTGGTTTGCAAGTTTCTGTCTGTAAAAGACTGTTTGATAGTATTGACTTGAACAGAACTGGGTGTCATATTCCGTAAATTTATTGTTGATTTCATTTCGGATGTCTCCGTTGCCCGCCTCTTCTGACAAGCTGTAGAAGAGATCTTATGCTATCCTTGCCAATTTTAAAAGCTATGGTCAAATACAGCTATTCGTTGGAACACCTCGTCCGGTCTCCAACAATCCTGTCTTCGGGGAACGACCGATTTCATTCAAAATCTCACCCGAGGCCCTGCGGTTTCCCGTGAGGATTTGTCCATCGGCAATCCGGGACCACGGGTTGCGTGGGTCTGATGGACGAGGGAGTCGCTGGACACGAGAATCTCCAACATGATGAAGCCAGTTGTCAATCTTGCAGGGTAAACTGTCTGGTCTCGATTGACGTCGGATAGTGTCGTCCATAACTAAAGAGAAAGACATGTCAGTGGGGAAATGGTAGTTTGCCCACCGCACAATCGCATACGCACCGGCAAATACGAGAACGGCCACAATTGGAATGAAGACTTGAGGACTAGGTCTTTTCTGTTGTCCGCTGGGGTGAGGACAGGTGCATAGTACGTTGATCTTGCGGATATGTGAACTGCAGTTGGTGCCATTGTCACGTTCAGGTTCTCAGTTTCCAAGTCCAAATAAACTTGGCATGCGGCAGCTGACACGGCTTGGTAAACTTGTGGCAAGATTAACCTGGGTATTTGAGACTCGATTTAGGATGGGCTTCCTCCACGAATATTGTGGCAATCGACCTTTGGATGTCCTGAATATCATTATACTGTTGGGGCCTGTCGTCGTAGACAACACTCCTTCTCGTGAGGACAACAGGTTAAGATGAAGGTATCCTGTTGGATTAAATGGCCACTGAAAATGCCTGTTAGGACTGCTCTAAGCTGTAGTCTCGCGGTTTGTATAGTAAACTGATGTTGCTAGGGCATACACCCCAGCTGGCTGAGCCGTGGACAGTCGTTTAGAAAAATTCTACACTCTCAGTTAGTATATATTTCCCTTGAATGAAACGGCCAGTACATACGACGAGATCTTGAGCTGATTTTCAATGAGTTACGACATATTTCTCCAGATCAAATAGCTCTTTCCATAAGTATATATCGTACTGTCTAATGCGGAGGCCAGATAAGACCTTTTTCCCACTCGGCCATTACTACCTGCCGTCATCGCTCCCTCACCCACCTACCTACTTGCGAATCCCATCACTCACCTCGAACTCACCCTCTAATTCCTGTGTTTTACTACCTAAGAAGATTGGCACTCATCTTCTCAAGCATTCCCTTCTTGTTTCCTTCCATCTGCGTACACCCGTCGGTGCTATTTGTCCTTCAACACCCAAGTCACATAATCCCACTCTTGCCTCCTCTCACTTTCGCACCTCATTGCTGACCTGCGCAACATCTCTTAACACAAACAAACAAACAAATCAACCCAATATCTGGTTAGTGGATATCCCCTGCATACTACTCCCTGCTTTCCAAACAATAACTAACAAGTAGCTGGCGACTAGTCATCAACTGGCAGTGACAATTGTTCCACCTACTCTTCCACAGCGATCGATTCATATCTTTCATTTGTATCTCTTCTCTCGCCGCAGCAGAAACCAAACTGGATATTCCCAACATGAGTTCCTCGCAAATGGATCACTATGCAGAATTTACACAGATGGATCATCGCTCGGAGAACTTGCAGCTGAACAATATCACCAGACCCCCCCTCCCACCCATACCTATAAATCCTGAAGAACGGATCAAGGAGCTGGAGGGTCTGCTGTGCGATGATTCCCGGAAAAAAGATCGTATCAATATCGAGAAAGTGTTAAGAATGTACAAAGATAGGGAGCTGCCAGATCGAACGAGATCCTTGCTAATAATCCAAAACGGCGAGCCCGTTGCGTTGAACAAACTAGTCCTGGATGGTACCCCCTATTGGATTGAGGTACTGCAGTCCATACATATTCCAATATCTGTTGATAGAGGGTTCTAACCCATAATAGGGATACATAACCCAAAGAATGCAAGCAGCAGCAAGCCAGAACTCGACTACTATACCACTCCCCTATTCATTTTCTGTGGGCCCGGGCCTTCCACCAAGTCTTGACAGCGAAACGTATCCATTTAACCCTGCAACAGAGGGCCACGAGGTAGACAGCTAGACTCCAATATATTATTATCATCAGTATATATTATCTATGTCTAGCAAGAAATTTTCACAGAACTGACTGGTTTTTTAGATCTTCATCAACGTGCGGTTGCCTGGAAGATTAGTGTACTTGACGACATCTATGATTGATGACACTGGATCAAACACATTCAATCTGTATTACTCAGAAGCGATAACTCTTGGTTATCATGTGTCGTGTGATCCTACATTCCAAACCCTTATCGGCACCGCAGGTGCACCAATCCAGAGAGATACAATTATCGTTGAGATACAAGTCATTGGTCGAAACGAAGCTCCACTGACACATTGGATGGCAGAGATTGCCGCTCTCATCAACCCTCCTGGTGAACGTTTGTCTGGCCAAGCTATACGGTCACAGCTCTATTTTGTAACCGCGCCAAGGACCCATCATCAAATCTCTTTATGTATCAAGAACAAAGACTGGGTTACTCCAAATCCTACCAGGGATTCGTTAGGGTATTTTTAGTACACACTCTGGTTGACCCTGGGGATTTTTTTTTTATAAGAATGGTGGATCCTACAGGGTTTATAATAATTATGCAGTATGGAATATGGATATTGAAGCTATTCCCAACCAAGTAGTAATCTTGTCCATTCTAGCCCTAGTCCTCATTCGCCATCGCCCCTTAACTCACCCTGAGAGGCACTATCAGTGGACCTGCTCGAATAAATTGCGGCGGCTCACAGGCTGGCAGGATGTGCAACCTCTATTCACAGAAGCTTTGCATCTTCATTGGTCCTTTGACTCCCTCAACAGATCCGGTACATTGAACTGAACCCCTGAAGCGGAAGTGACCGTGGTGATGCCTTAGTCATCAATAAAGAGTGCACAAGTCAGGTGATGATGTCACATCCCGGCATAAAATAATGCATTCCGTAAATGGTATAGCTGCAGCTCATGGATATACTCTGGAGGAGAGTATGTGTACAAGCATACGGGAGTAGCGATATAGTATAGAATAACAACAACCAGGATCAATATGATTCAGCATATCATTCAATACCCATTCGATATACCTCGATAGCACTATAAACCATACTTCCGCAACCGGTTCGCCAGTTCATGACGTTACTCGCTGGTTATATCATATCTTCCAACTTTATATCTCCTCACCTGCCATCTTCCTCTGCTCTCTTCCAATCCTCTTTCCAATTCCTAGTTATACTTAATATTCACACATAGCTTCACTCGCCAACATCCAAAATGTCGAACCCATCCATCGCCCAGGCCTTCAACCGCGGCCGTAGGCAATCCTACGCCCAGACGGATGAGACTGTCCAGTGGGAACACCCCGATGAGAGCCAGATGCCTCACTCGCCTACCCTCAAGGGTATGCGATTCAAGCGTACGCTGACCCAGTTCTCGCTGGAGAACACAGTCGCCGTCGTCACCGGCGGTGCCCGTGGGTTGGGGTTGGTGATGTCGCAGGCGCTCATCACTTCCGGGGCTGATTTGGCCATTGTCGATCTGAACAGTATGTTCCGCCTGTCAGGCATGACATGACATGACATGGCATGCATATACTCATTGCTGCTATAGAGCAAGAAGCCGAATACCAGGCCGGCAACCTGGCCAAGCAATTCCTCCAGGAAAACCCCACGCTGCAGCAGTATGTCATCCGTTCGTCAGTTTTGAAGAGATTCAAAGAAACAAAAGGAACTAACACGATGAATCTATAACAGACCCCCGAAGATCACCGCTCACTACGCCGACGTTGGCAGCCCCGACTCCGTCAATGCGGCAATCGACGAGATCGTTGCCCAGCACGGCCATATCGACAACCTTGTCACCTCCGCCGGTTTCACGGAGAACTTCGACGCCATCAACTATCCCCCCGAGCGGATGCAGAAATGCTGGGCCGTCAACGTCGACGGTTCCTATCACTTCGCGACTGGGGTTGCCCGGCACCTGATCGAGCGCCAGGCCGGCGGTAGCATTGTCATGATTGGAAGCATGTCCGGTGCTGTTGTTAATGTGCCCCAGCCCCAGGCTCCCTATAACGCTGCTAAGGCAGCTGTCCGGCAGCTGGCATCATCGTTTGCGGTGGAGTGGGCACCATATAACATTCGCGTCAACTGTATCTCTCCCGGTTACATGATGACTGCTTTGTAAGTGCATCCATCTTCTCATTCTTGATTCTCAACTAATGCCAAATAGAACGCGTCAGATCCTGGACGAAAACCCTGAATTGGAAGAGAAGTGGACCTCGCTGATCCCCACCGGAAAGATGGGAGACCCTGAAGACCTCATGGGCCCCGTCACCTTCTTGCTCAGTGATGCGTCCAAGTATATCACTGGTGCTGATCTCCGGGTGGATGGAGGCTACACTTTGACTTGACGCTGTTATGTTGTATTTCTATGGCCGGTTTATGTTTGTTCGTACGGAAGTAATGATAAAATCATGATATGATAGAAGCATGTGAATTATAAGCATTGGCATTTTATTTTAAGCAGTAAATCCTGGCTCGGAGGACTCTCCACCGTGATGGACATTGGACCCTGAAATTGAACTAGCACTAGAACAGAAACTAAACCCCGAATGCATTCGTACTTCGTACTTCGACTGTCCATATTCCGTAGAAAGTAATATGTCTCATGTACACAAGACCTTAAACCCCCTCCCCCTTAAAACCTCCGGCCAACTGACTCCATCCTCGCTGTCCTTCCGCTTGGCCCAGATAAACTCACATACCCCTTTCGCCAGCCTAACAGACACCAATCCCGTCCTCTCCACCATGCCCTCAAACCAATCTGCAAAGTATCCCTGCGATTCGGGAAGAAGCGCCTCACACGCTGCCACAAAAGCGGGCCAGACTAGCGCCACGACCGTTCTTGCGGTGTCTTCGTTGGGCTTCTGTGCGTGGGGATGAGAGTTTGCAGAATGATTATGATGCTGCTGTTGTTGGAGACTTGATAGATACCCCTGCACAGCTAAAACCTCGCGTTGGAGAAGCATAGCGTCGAGGTTGTGCACGCGCCGGTAGAAAAAGATCAGCAGGGCCGTATACATCGACTGCACCATGGCATTGTCAGCCCCCGAGGAGATAAGTCGATAGATGCTCTTTTCCAACGCCTTTGCACGGAGCGTAAACTCGCGCAACCCCAATCCATTTCCTCCTTCTCCAAATTGGCCCTCCTGCTCCATAGCTAAATCCCTCTCATTAGCCAGTCGGATTACCTGCGAAAGCAGGACCAAAAATCCCTCTGCGATGCCATACAATTCTGGAAATAGCGTCGAGGTCCAGCGGCCCGGAATCTCCAGGTGAAGATCTCTCTTGGCTGTGTCGGGGTCTTTCTCCATTCCCATCATATTGTCAGAGAGGCTGGTCCAGCGTGAGACGCGGAACTCATCATTATCAGTAGCAGCACTATCAGCACGTCCACGTCCGTGCGGGAGATAGTAGATGCTGGACCGCGTAGTTTCGGCCATGATACGCATATAGGCGTAGCAGTGGTGTAGGGTCCTGCGTTTCCGCGAAAGCGCCGGTTTCTTGAAGCCGTTGGCGCGGATGAAGCGTTCAGCGTGAAGGAGGTATGTCAGGCGTTGATCGGGGTCTCCTTTTACCATCTGCATTCATTCATTAGCAGACATCCTCAACCCCAGTCCCTGGGATAGGAGACACACAAAAGCATTCGCCAGACACAACATCGCCATGAGAACCTCCTTGTATTTACTCCTCTTCCGCACCGAACCAAAACCATGCACATCCACCTCCGTCTCCTCGAGACAACCCTCCAAATGCCGTCTCGCAGCGACGGTATACCCATCCCCAGAAACCAGCCATTCCTCCGCCGCAATCCCCCTCGACGAAGCATAGAGGTGAAAAGCGCTGGTAGCCAGGAGGGCATTCAGAAGTGCTAGACGGGCGTGACTCGCTGTACCCCCGATCGTAAGCTCGGCCATAGTCGTCATGGCACAGGGCATTACCAGGCTACCCCAGGGATCATTGTCGTTATTTCCCGCCGCATCGGTATTATGGTGATGTTGCTGTGGAAGGGGAGATATCAAACGGATAATCCGGTCTCGGTAATAGGAGAGGAGGAGCCAGGATTTGGGATCATCGTTGGTGACAAGGTTTATCGAGCGAGGAGATGAAGATGGGGATAGTTGTTGTTGTGGTTGGGCATGCCATGCTAATGGTGAGTTCAGGCTCAGGTCGAGATTGTCGAATATTGTCCCTTCGACAGGCCAGAGTCGTGATAGTGGTCCTGGAGATGGATCTCTGTCTCCAGGTTCCTGGATTTGGGGTATTGATACTAAGTTTTCTTGATGCTCCCCCGTATCTAACAGCCATCGCGATAGTACCTCGTCTTGATTTAAGAAATCGCTGAAACCAATATTGAGATCAGAATCAACAGGAACATTACTATCAATATCACCCTGATCATCATCAGACTCCCACCTCGCCACCCCAAATGGCCCCCGAAACACCGAGAACGGCCGCTGCTCAGGATAGTCGTCAAGACAGTCCTGATCCAAGTCGAGCAAGATCTGCCCTGGATCCTGCGCATGACATGAGACGGAATCGGTTAATTCATCGCTCATTTGTTGACGCTCTTCATCTGCTTGCTATTAGAATACTTAAAGACAGGCCAAAGTTGCAACAGAGAACCTACCACTAAACAAACATCGCCGATGCTTAGCTGCATGCTCTGCATTTAGGGTACGGATTTCATTATCATGGATGAAGCGTAAGCGGATGCCGTTGCCGTTGGCGTTGGTTTGCGTTAGGGCTGGGAAGTTGGTAGTCATGATTACTTGCTCTAATACTCCATGGATTGGCAGTGCATGCCTGGTAGAAACGGACAATTGGGGTCAATCAATGCATTGAACTCGTCTGATATTATTATTCTGGACTATTCCGTGTGTCATCTTTTTTTTCTTCCCCGCAGACTGACTGTTACAGAAGTTGTTTCCGAGATAAGATAAGATGTTCACAGTTTGGACAGAACGCCGTCCGGTCTCACCACGGACAGATGGCTTTTATTGATCTCGCTGATATTCCGGCATCTGGGATTGTCAGAAAGATATTCGAATGTTGTCACTGTCAAAAGATGGGACTTACCCTGCCAACGCCATCGTGATCTTCAATTCCTGATGCAGAATCTTGATCCCCAATTCCACGCCT
>WURS02468446.1:0-13165 GCA_011762765.2 Rhinocypha anisoptera | reverse complement strand
CTCTCTCTCTCTCTCTCTCTCTCTCTCTCTCTCTCTCTCTCTCTCTCTCTCTCTCTCTCTCTCTCTCTCTCTTCGCTTCCTTTTTCATTACGGACGTCAGAGACAAGAGTTCAGCGGCAATCCTTTACAGCAACTCCCTCCATCGACCATCAGCAAAAGAGCTCGACTCGAACGGGGGCATTGAGCGTGATAACGAGACTTCATGGTGAACGCTTCATTTCGGCAGGAGACTATTCAACTTGTCCTCGTTCCCCTTGTGGATATTTTTTTGTGACGGGAAAAAGGCACAAAATTGTGATTTCAGTCATAAAATCTATGATTTATAAATGAGGTGATGAGGAAAACTAGGCATATCACTTTTTCGTCCTAAAACATTTGAACGGGACGGGGACGTAAAAGCGTAGGCAAAAAATTATGATTTCTAAGAAAACATCATCAAACAGATCGCTCCTCCATCATTCATTCATTTACCTTTCTCATCCAATGTCGTATCGTTCATCAATAATAAACAACTTATCAAATGACAAAGAAAGAATGACAATCCCGCAAATTTACCTCTGTTAACAATCAATATTAATAACAATCCACCTTAGCTTGTTAAAAGGAACCTGAATATTCACCTCCGGAAGCCTTTAAGGAGAATATTTAAAAATATATTAGGACTCGTTAGCATTAAATACTGCCACCAATTTCCTTATCCTGCCCTCCTCTTACACTCATCCGTTCTCGAAGGGTTAACTTTTTGTCTCGCAAATTATTTTCGTCTCAGGCCTCTCCTATTAGCTCTATAATGCTTTCAACACGTCATTTGGTTGAATAGCTACGGCTTGAACGCCCGTGAATCTTAGTTGATGAGATTCTCACCAAGTTTACTTCCTAATTCCAGAACCTTACATGTCTCTATATCATTCATTTTCATGAAATTATGTAAAAAAGAACGGGTGAAAATGGACGCCTAAAATTACCCAAATTGACGCATAATATCACCTGCTACGAACCTGACTAGGTGGACAGCCATTGGAACTACACGACTACCCTTTAACTATATAAAATAATAATTGCTCCTGTTAGGAGTATCACAATAGATAGTGTGAGCAGCAAGAGTCGGAGAAAAAGTAGTTTAAGCAACGTGCATTCCTCAGTGAGAAAGCTGCAAAAGAAGCCTCGAGAGGCTTTTCGCGTCTCATTAAAAACAATATTGAAAAATACATAATAAAATCACCATATATTCTTAATACAAAAAATGATGATCCCATTATTAATTAGTACCAATGAAAAAATTAAACTATTTCCAATGTTAAATACTAGCTAACATGCCAACAGAGTTAGCCTGGTAGGTAGCGCGCTCCCTGGCTAATCCAAAGGTCACGGGTTCGAGTCCCGCCCAGGGCATGGTTGTTGTGTTGTCCAAATGGATTGATATTCGAACTGAAACGGTGTAAAATGGCCATAGCCGTCGACGCACCCTATAAACTAAAAAGGCTACCATCCGATCAAATTTAGTTGTGAATCGGTAAAAGTTGCAAAAATCCTAAAAACTTTAAAATATGGTCACAAAGGAGTACATATATAATGAAGGAAAACACATGGATCTATAGCAATTCATTTGGACTCCAACGCATTCTAAATATATGATTCCTAATGAAAACAACATTGCCTAATCTATGACATGTACAATCAACAAAATATATGGTATTTAAAACTCGGGTCATTTATGACAACTCCGTCGATAATGATGGTATATAATTAAAAACGATTAGTAGAGTCCATGACTGCTGCACGAAAAAAAGGAATGAGTATCGGAAAAAAAACTGCCCATTCACCGTCGCGCTAGTCAATCCGGTGCTCAAAACAAATTCCAGATCATTAACAAATAACTACATATCGATTTATGCTTATATGAATTTTTATAAAGCCAAAAAATTATAACCAGAATTTGCCCAATTATCGTATACCTTAAAAACAGAAAATGTTTGAAAATTCTATAAACAAGAAATGACTTTCTGTGATGAACTGTGAAGCGTTCAACCAAACCCACTTAGCAAAAACAAAATTAATGACTATTTACTCGGCAATACATTCAACATTGGAGGTCAATAAGTAATTGAATTCATGAAAATAATAGGTCACGTCATATTAAGCCATATTTGTGAACGAAGCAGCGAAATGACGTTAAAATTAACTAAAACTTAACTAGGAATATTAACCGCCTCGTTAAATAGTTATGTCAGGGTAAAAAATGAACAGGATGTAAGTTAATCACGAAATTGAAATATATCAGAGAATTTCTATAATAAACAGCTTATAAAGCGTTATTCTCGATTTTAAAATTGTGTAAATTCTCAAGAAATATATCATCCAAAAAGAAACGACAATATTTTATTGCTCAATGAAGCGAATGAGTTCAAATGTTAACCCTGAGAGATTACGAAGAGGCTTTAAATATTCATATTGAAGTTCGTTAAATATAAAAGATATAACAAGAAAAATTCCACAAACATGGATGCATAGATCAAGAATATCAACACGGAGGATAACATTATGAATTACCCCACGATGCCTCTTTCATAACTTAGAAATTGTTAAATATATTAAAGGAATTCAACAATTTTATTTGAAGTTTGACCAGCTATATAAGAAGGTAGGAAAAAATGATAGAATGCTTCCGCCAATCTCAATCTGAAATTGCTTTTTGATAGGATAAAACTAAAATAATGATTTTTTTAACTGCTGGTTTGATATTGAATCTAGTTTCAAAGATATGTTAATGGCATAATGATCAACCACTTTAGCGTTGTTATTCCATGTGTAACGTCTAGCCTATTGCTGGCCTATTGTTGTGATGTTGTGTGCTGGCCTATTGTTTTATTGTTGTTAATGTGGAATGGATTTTGGATAATTGATTGCTGGAAAGTAATTGATTGGTGTTTGTGTAAGGGGAAGAGAGGGGATTGTTGGAAAGTAATAGCGGGGACTGTCGAGGTCGGAGTGGGGATAGTGTGAAGTGAGAAGCGAGAGAATAAAGACGTAAATTTGAAAGTGTGCTGCGTTTTTTTTTGTTTACTCCCAAGGAATGATGAAAATATGGTGAAAATAAATCTGACGTTACACATGTAACTTACTACCAAATGCAATTCACATACAAGTTGTAAAAATAATTAAGACATATCTGATTAGCATAGAACAATAAAAGTAGTAGTAAATATAATACTTTGGATGTATTGGGACAGAGAAAAATAAGAGTTTTCAAAAATTGTTAATCCATAAATCTTTCTTTTTGTGTTGTTGATATTACACCAAGAAGAGGAAATTGAAATCTATGCATGGACAAGAATGTATATTATTGAATATCTGTTTTTCCAGCTATATTCCATGAGTTATTACATCAAACCGTCGGTTTCAATAAAGTGCTCTCATAGATTTCACTTGTCGCTGAGCAATTGAGTGTTTTAAATGCACTCACTATATATACAGGTGAAAGCACTTACGCGCAACTGCTTAATAGAATCCCTCGCAAATTACAACTCTTATGGTCTGAATCTCTTCAACATAGAAACAACATTAAAATATAAAATAGAACTAGGAGCGAGTAAAAGGTGTCCTTTGAAAATTTTGCAGGCACACACTGTTTATGGTGAAGTGTCTGGTCAAACCACGAAGTTTTCCTTCAAAAAACAAAGCTTTTAAGCGACTAAAAAAAGTGTGGAAAAATGCTTGGTATCATGGGAATTAAGCTGCAATAAAGGATAAACCCATGAGTAAACTGTACACAGCCGAACGCGCAGCTACCGCGTGAGTCACGTCCCCTTTCCCCATGGTCCGCACCAGGTGTGAGCCCTACCCCATTATATCACCGAGACCGCTCGCTTTATTCTCTTTATTTCTCAGGGACAAACCGGAAGAGGAACTGCCGCCAAATAAATGCGAAATACATTGCTTTTGTGTATATTGATGCATGTTCTCCACCGCAAGTCATCAAAATATGTAATGCAGCAGATAATGCGAGCATGCGAGTTCTCCTTTTGCCCATGCCAAAGCAAACTGGTGACCCTGTCGAGTCGACCCTCCATAAAGATACCAAGTTTTTAACACCAGTTCCATGTTAAATATCCGCACAGTAGTAAAAGGAATTATGCAAAATCATTTAACATCCTGCAAAAGCAAATCCCTTTTATTTCACGAATCTTGAAAGTAACACAAAAGTGTAGAACATATTAACAAAAAAGACTAAATCCAGGTCGTTTTCCTGATTGCAACTTTTTTCGAGTAAATAATATTTTACATGACATAAAATTAACTACTAACGAATGAGTCTGAATGAAGCAATATTTAGTGGACAGAAGCAGAATTAATAATACTAAACCAAGAGACAACCAACAAAGATAAGAACTGAAGAAATAATAACACACGATGAGAAGTAAATGAAACAAAATGAGATTTCTATACGTACATTATAAAATTCTTATTATTTTCTAGTTTATATTTCTTTGCACAACAAAATTCAACATGTAAAGTTGGTCACGATCAGGTATATTTACAGTGTAACATCTTTAACGTAATATGTGATGATGCTACGCTAAAACCTGCACGTGATCAATAAACATGTATTATGTGAAATATCCTGGGTGGTCTCCTTCATTTCCTTCTCAACATTATGAAAGTACTTCACAAAGTGACGCCCTTTTAAAGAACAGTATTTTTTATATAAACCCGTTCATCGATTACTTATTTATTCTTCGATTTATTCTTTCATTGAATTATAAGAAATCAAAGAACTATTGAAAATGTTTCATGTTTAAGTAAACAAACAAATAGACGAGGCACACGGATGGATCTCCTCCCATGGGTGGGATGCCTCGTAAACCATGCTGTAGGTTAGGCAGTCCCATTGAGCACGAAAGTCGTGCGCGTTGCGGGTAAACACGGGGCGTAACAAATTACAAACCTCGAGTTACGTATTTCGATGATTAATAAACCAATTCTAGAGCAGCAAAAGCCCATGATCCATTGATTCCATTGGATTAGTGAGGCCATATGGAAATGTATCAATCAACTGAAAATGGAAAGGCACGTATATAATGATGTGAGCAGAGTAATTCACAAACAAGTGACAAATACGAACTCCAAAGGAAATCATTGAGAATTCACGGTATCCAGCATCTCGTGCAGTAGCACCGAAAAACCCACAATGTCATCAGTACAGACACGATTACGTATACACCACAATAGCTACTTTTTGGGACCACTGCAGTTACACTGATGAGAACAAGCTGAAATTTCCACCAACAGATTCTTTCTTCCTCCTAAACAAACATCCAGTCTAATGGAACATATTGTCTCTCAATAATGATTAAGACGGGCAATATGTTTATGAACACATACTTGCAATAAGCCAGAGTTAGCATATCATTCAAAGAGGGTTTGAGTATTCAAACAGTTGCCTGGCCAGCTGCCGAGTTTAATTTAGCCGGGAACTCATGACTAATGTACTAGACCCCGAGTGTCGACGCAGAACCATTAGGGAACGCCCTCTGCACTAGGATTAAAAAACGATAGATGGACATATGAGGATAATAAAATCGTCAAGACTTCAACATCACTCTAGGGTATTCTCTACCTTGCCTTCCGGTTGGTCTTTGGAGGATTCCAATAAAAAAAATAAAAACGTTACTCTAGGTGTCACTGAACTAGGCACAACTCAAATACTCAGTGCACAACATGCCCCTTATAAACTGGAAAGAACGATTAAAACATCAAACTCATGGAAAATTCAGGGGCGGAGGAACTGAAACAATGAGCGAGATTAATTAGGAATTTTTCGGAAATTTTTCAAGGGTAGATATGAACGCTGGGAAAAAACGAACTCTCTAAAGAGAATGTCGAAAATTAATCGTTAAAAACGGATCGATATATTAATGCGAAAATACAGTGTGAACTTAAAGGGTAATTCTTTCAAGATCAATCAAAACTGTAATTATTACTTCAGCTGCTGCCGTTAGAGCTAACCGATGAATTAATCACTCTTTTTGACAGCTGAGTAATGACTTCCGACTTGAGGGAAAGATACGGCAGGAGAATTTTGGCAACATGCCCATAGATCACCCCACCTGAACTTTTTACAACGGAATCGGAGCCAATTACGAGTCAGTAATTGCTCGAATTAGGAAGGAATGATACGAGCAGCCCCGGAAACGGAGACACTAAACATTTTCTCTTCCCTCAGTCCCCGAAAAACCTGCAGTCACCGCAGGAATATACAAAACCAATATCTGTCGTAGAGTGGCAAAAAAACTAAAATAAAACACCATCTGAGCTCAGGAGGCTCACAAGGGTTGAACCGAGAGAACGCACGGCTTCCTCTCCGCTTAGGCTGCGGAAAAAATGTGGAAAAATGAGGAGAAAAAACTCGCAACAGGTTGAACAGCACGGCGTCCAGGCATTTCGGACGTTGCACGCAAAAACTTCGCCGTGGTTAGACCGGCGGTGCTGGCTCGTCTCGGCATTCCGTAGCTCGGAATGTAAAGAAAAAATATTCAACTCGGAGACGGCCAATTTTCGCTTAGACGAAGTCTCGGAGGGCGGAAACAGAGATAGGAATGGTAGGGGGGGAGAGGGGGGGGGGACAGAAGAGGACGAAGGCGGAAGATGAGAGGGGGAGAAAAAACGAAAAATTTTCCAGGCAGAGGCGGGAGGATACGTGACGTCACGAAGTAAACATTTCGTCCCTGGATAAAAAATGGGGGGGGAACCACCTCCATTCCCTTTACTTCCTCCGGCCACCCGAGGTTTTCGCTCCGGGAAAAAAATAGAATAAAATCCTCTTTCGGCTGAACACAAAATAAAAACAAAAAAAGTGCGACAACCCGCGGCGCTTTTTCATCATTTTTCTCCGTTTTATTTTTGTATCCCCGGGAGAGGGGGAGGTGGGGCCAAGTGGAAGGGGGGAGGGCGGGGGGGGAGGGGACAGGGGGGAGACGTGTGTGAGATTATCTCCGGATGAGGGCACCGAAGTACCGGGAATCCTCGACTCGTCAAAACCACGGCGAAAGACAGTGGGGTGAAAGGTGGCGGTGAAAGAGGGCATACGCACTTAAAAACAATGCATGCGGCATCCATGAGCGGCGTGCATCCGACGGAAACATGGAACCGTAAAGGAGGAAGGGCGTAAAGGTAGACGAGAGCATGGAAGAAATTTCAACGCACAGGAAGCGAGAACAAAGGCCAAAATTTTCACGAGGTTGTGACCAATTTCGGAATTTTGTGAGTCTGATTGTGACATGTAAAAACATTACACTACGGGTTTATCAAAAAAACTTTATGTACCTCTGCAGGGTACACTTCAAGTTTATGTGGGAGTTAAAATGACCAACAATAATAAATGATATGACCGAACCTTAAGGATAATCAGATAAGGCAACCTTTGTTTGTCCACTAAGTACCACTTCGCGGCCTGAATTCCGAACTAAAAATTCTATAATGATTTCTCATTTCATAGCCACTTAGGCAGCTGCCCTCAATCACCCGCTTCTCATTATTCTTTATTGTCCTTATTCAATTTCTCTATTAATATTTCCTCCCATCAAGTCAAAGTTTAAAAAGCGGTTTAGTAATCATTAGGTGCCCGTAGCAGTAATGAGGACGTAATCAGTAGATATAGCTAGGATACTCCTGATCAGTCATCAAATTACTTAATTTCTCAAGAATTGATATAGGAATTGCTCGTTAGATATCCCCATACTATTCTTCCTAACCTTCTTTGGCAACACATTTATTTCCATTCAGATGTTCTGTTATGGTTTTTATGTCAGCCGAAAAAAAGTAAATTCCAAACAATATTTTTACTCTGCCCTTAGATAACATCTGGAGGAATTCCGCCTCAATTAATTCTTTCGTCCCTAATAATCTTGATGCGGAAATTGCAAGTTTTTCGTTTGATTAACTATATGTTTATCTTATGCTTACCCACTTACCTTACCTACCGGCACGCATGAGATCAGATTGAAACTTAAAAATGTTATAAGCTAACATAGCATTTACTAAATCAATTCTAGCTATTTACCTTGCTCGTCGACTTTATTGTACGAACACTTTTCCTACGGCCCTATGCACTTATGGCACTATCTTCGTAGCGTCACAGCTGCCATAAATCATCATGTGTAAAACTATTCTGTTTTTCGGAGGCATGTGAAGCATCAAACCTTAAGCAATCCATAGAAAAAGCTATTCACTACAAATATGTCTATGTTGCATTTTTATCCTAGAGATACAACAAAAAAACAGTAAAACTTGAAATAATAAAGGTGCAGACCACAACTGAGAAGTAAATTTTTCATTGTGAATTAACAATTAATTGCAAAACACTATGACTGCCAAATAAGTTTCGCGTACTATATATAGGAAAACCCGAAAACGATCTTTCATACATATCTGATCTTGCCGCAGATACTTTGTATTTAACCAACAAAGTACCCAACATTTAGGATGTCATTTAGCTTCCACGAGGAGCCCTGCCATAGTAATATATCCTTATCCACAGTAATAAAAAGACTCCAAAGTGATATTTTCATATACTCAATAACCTACAGTAAACCTTTGGATGCCGAACAAGCTTGAGGTAAATCTCCAATGGAATTGAAATAACGTTATTACAAGTAGTAGTAGAGGGATGTAAGAAGGAGAGCAGGAATAAATAATAAACGACATAAGACAGGGGAAAGGGATAAATGAAGGAATGAAGGGAGCTGGAAAAGGACCGGTGTGTGCGGTGACGATGAAGACGCCCTCGAGGGAAAGGTTTCAGTCGGTTGGCGCTCGTCAGTTATTTTTATTTCCCAGCACAACCGCGCCCCCCGGCTCGGAAAATAACTCGAGCGCGAGTTTTTACACAGATTATTGAGTTTCTTTTGGTGAGTGGCGTACTGCGAGGGAGGGATATAACCGCAGGATTTTGTGAGGATGAAACAAAGCGAAACAGCAGTGTTAACACTTACGAGAATGAGCCAACAGTGGAAAGTGTACTTGGCGACAAATACTCACATCCATAACAATAAGCTCCATCTAGATTTAAGAAAACCAAGAAAGCACATCACACGGAGCACATAATCTAGTATCCTATTTGACTAATAACTCTATTTTGAATCGCAGATAGACTACAGATAGTTGAACTCCGTCCTCATCAGAGAATGCCAACACAAAATAATTGTGACAAATTATAGATTTCCGGAACGGGAAAAAAAACTTGAGACAAAGAATCGCCTTAGACAAGATGCAGGAAATTAATCAGAGGTAATTATCATTACCAATAGTTGGGCTGTAGCTACCAATAACACGATTGATAACTAACGATTATGTAAAATATAAAGACATGACATAATACCTTATAATGGACATATTTTGAGCAACATTTCAGGAGTCTACAATTCAGTTTCTACAATTTCAGTATGCTAATTTATTTCTTTGATCAACTTCAATTAATATGTTTTAGTCGGATAAAGAACAGGATGTCTATATATATATATATATATTTATTTATATAGTATATATATGTATGTATATATAACTTAACTTATATATAATATTAACTTTTTGTATTCAGAAGACATACTTTTTATAATGCAAAACAAGAATGAAGTTTAATCAACCAAAAGGTAAGGGAGGAAATAACTTACTTCAAGCAAGTAGCGAGACACCCCACACTCGAAAATACGATTACTGATGTCATTTTAACGGCGCCGGCTTTGGTTGAAAAAATAAACAGCGAGCACCATTCCATACACTAAACTGTACTGATGGGAGGAGAAGAAGGGTTGTATGACCTCGTGTAATTACAAGACCGTAGACTGAACCCACAGAGTGAAGAGCTGGAACCCAACAAACCGGGAAGTATGACCCTTTAGACCCATCCAGCTTGGAATAAATGTTTGACCTCCGTGGCCAAAACGTCCACCAGACAAGTTCAGCGACCTCTAAATCATTAAGCTACACTTTTCTTCTAGGCTATATAAGATATACCGTCAAACCTTGTGCTAATCTAAAGGTCATTTTATTTATTGAGCATTTGTGACAATGCCACAAACAGGGAAGGCAATCCTTGCAACTTAAAAAAATCGAAAATTGTACATGCGATGGGACGAGTAACTATGGGGATGAATGACTAAAAAGAACGTACTAGTTCACCATTCAGGCATGAACCAGTAACTTTCAATGAAGATCCTTGTACATTACCTTGGAATCACTGAATACAATAGATAAGCCGTCAGCAACCCGACTTTAATTCCATCTGGTTTCACAATTCTCGTTCCAATATCGGGTTTTAGGGTCGAACGTTACGAAAGGAATCGGCCTTTATTATTAATATTAATTACCTTCATGGGCAAACTTGCTATACCAGATATTTAAAAAATACCTCGGCATTTAATAACTCTAATAAGGCATAGATCGCTCAAGAAAACAACAGTCAACGATTTCTTAATGGGTCTAAAAGGGGCAACCTTCTAATACAAGAGTATCAAGCAGAAAGACGTGGATGACTACAAATTTTCAATCCAACCTCCAGTTTTTTTTTAACTTTTAGAGAGAATTTAGATCTAAGCCATGGAATACTACAATATTTTCTTTCTATAACTTCTCTTCATTTGTTGAATTTAAAGATATTACCTCTGAAATAAATGCCCAATTCTTTCGCTGAATGGAGGTCTCTTGCTCAAACTATGCTTCTTATGTCCTAAACTATTTTTCTCCTCCATAACAAGCCCCGATTAGATGCTAAACTCTTGATTATTCTCTTCATAATCAACGATAGTTTCCTCTAATTGCTGTGACAACTATCTAATAACTGGTGGTATCTAATACGGAGGTAACTAATAAGATTTTTTTAATTTAAAAAAATAGACATAAGATTTTTAAGGGTGGTTCAAGAATCTAATTTATATTCTAATCTTCAAGAATCTAGTTTATAACTATCATATGTTTGGCAAAAGACCTCCACATGTAATCATGACCGTCATTATCATGTTTTGGACCGCTACAGGGAATGCCGTTTATACGTTAAGCCAAACCAACTAAACTACTCCATAACGTGTATCACACATGAGGTAGTATGGTTACCATAGTCAAGGTTGAATAGACAATGGCAAAAGAGACATCACCACCACTTGAACACCGAATTTCCTGGTGGGAATGACATGTCATCGTTAATATTAGCGAAACCGTTTGTGGCTATTACTAACCTATACATCAACGTCACGTGATGATTTCTGGCATCTAGAAATAACAAATAAATAAGCACGAAAGAAATCTCTAGGAGGCAATATAAATTTCCTTCGTGGCGGATATTGGGAAGGGGAGAGTGATGTAGAGAGTTCAATGGTGACCCCTGTTTTCCCTCCCTCTCTCTTTCAGAACTGGGGAGCGAAA
The DNA here is from genome assembly GCA_011762765.2 of Rhinocypha anisoptera. Taxonomy (NCBI): domain Eukaryota; kingdom Metazoa; phylum Arthropoda; class Insecta; order Odonata; family Chlorocyphidae; genus Rhinocypha; species Rhinocypha anisoptera. Next base: position 1,750 of record WURS02468446.1, on the reverse strand, counting down.
CAGAAGTTATATCGAGGGGAGAAAGAGGCAGAAGGATGAATTGTGGCACCAGTAACCGAGTTTCTCAAGTTTTCCGAAAACATCGTGTTCTATACCAGAGGAGAGTCCCTATCCAGCCTGGACCTCACTAAAACTGGGGTATCGTACTCGCTGACTGACCCAAAGGTCGCAGGTTCGAGTCCGGCCCAGGGCATGGGTGTTGTGTTTGTCTAACAGGCTTTTCCTATGATTTGAAGAGGTGCGAAATGACCATAACCCTCGATGCACCCTATAAAGAAAAATACTACCACTAAAATGGAAACGTAGTTTGGAAAAAAAAAGAAAAAAATGGACTTCGCATTGTGATTCTTATCAGCTGTATGAGATCGGGTATGCCAATTAAAGTTGAGTGCATTCAGCCTCCGACAAAAGATCGACTACAATCTTTCAGGTCTGTACTTATTTCTGAAGCATCTAGGAGCTCACGGGCGAACGAATAAATGTTTAAAACGAGAAATATCTAGGTCATAGATGCTCGAAGAAAGGACTGTAAGTTGCACAGTTCAGAGACTTACTTCCGCACACTCTCTACACGAATGATGTTTATCTGCGTTCGTCAATTTTTCTATTTGTCTCACAAATAATTTTTGGATGAATTTCTATTAAGGTTATCCATTGTGTATATTTCCAAGCGTGAAATGCCAATTACAGATAACGCAAAAATCAAGAACAATAGAACTGTATTGAGGTTACTTCTAATGCATAGAGATTTATGGCGAATCTTTAACTTGAATAATATTAAAATAGGCCTAAGTGTAACCTCATTACATGCATATAAGTGATATTACATTTTTATTAGATCTATTGCACTAGTGCATCGCCTACACTGGTTTACAAAGTCACTATAGCTTCTCATTCCTTTATTAATTTCATAATCTATTCATGGCTTCTCTTTATTCCTTATTCTTCAAAATCATAGTAATACGTCAAATTGCAATACACCTAAAAGCCCAATTCATAAAAAACTCTTGTGAAACAAACTATTACGCTATATGGCGTGACATGGAGTTGTGGCGGAAAACTATTCGAATCCAAACGAAATAGACCGGTAAAACCATAGTAGGGAAAATTTATGACTTACACAGGAAGGTGAAACACACACTTGTGTGTGAAGGAAAAAAGGAGCAAAACCACTTTGAATACCTGTCTACAAGATGAAATACTGGTTTGGCTTCTCCGAGTTTTACTCACACTTGTTGCCTTTTTAAAATGCGCAAAAACTATTATCCGCACCTCAACGCTTCGAAGTTTATAGTGTCTTTTTCACCTAGATGTAAGTTGCAACAGCTAGCTAAACAAGTACACAGATGAGAACACGAAAACTTTAATTTTAATATAAATATTACCTTATTTGAGTAACAGAATAAATCTTTCACGTAGGTCTGATGTTTCTACATGTGTTAATACCACACTCGTGATTATTTCGCGAGAATTCTTTTTTGCCATAGCCGTATTAAGCAAACAGGACAGATTTTGTTTGAGTCTCATAGGTCTTTTAGCACCATTTAGAGGACACTAGCGCCAGATGCGATACAAGAGATTGAAGTTTAAGATTTTTGTATGCCCTGACTTTCCTTCACATTGGGGAATAGCATTACGAGGATAAATCCTTCGGTACAATAGGGGGAACTTGGTAGGAATCACGCAGTAGGGCTACGAATGGCACGTAAAAGTCGAGTGAACGACTTTTCCCGCCAGTGTGGTTGCTGGT
>WURS02468436.1:0-13167 GCA_011762765.2 Rhinocypha anisoptera | reverse complement strand
GTTTGTAGTTGTTTTCATGCATGTTTGTTGTCAGCATTCTGGCATTGTCCCGCATGTTGTCCCGATTGCGAAACTTTTTAAAAATGCCATTGACATTGCGTGACCCCCCACCTTATTTCCCTGCCCATCACATAATCCCCAACCCCTAAACACCACCCTCCCGCGGGATGAAGCCCTTTGTTCCCTAATTCCTCCAAAGCTCCATTATCGGTCGAGAAAACACCTCATTGTCCCCAGAATTAAGGGAATTGGTCATTCGTGAAAATACGTTGATAATTGAGAAGGGGAAGAGTTCCCGTTTGGACCTTGCATATTGTGACGGCATTTGTAGTTGTTTTCATGCATGTTTGCAGTGAGGAGTCTAGCAATGTCCCGCATGATGTGGATGATGTACTGCTATTTTGCGAGTGGCTTCATTCTTAATGTAATATGAGTCTCCTAACATTTGCATTTGGGAGTGCATGTGAATATTTTGTGGTGACTCACCCCCTGCCACACGCCCGTGAGGCGGGTTGCAGGGTAATACGTAAAAGTAGAAGTACCCTACCCCCGTCCGTCCGTCCGTCATCTTTTTCTTCAGATCAGAATCCATCCCTCCGCACACATACGCACGAGCGGGAATGTATTCCACGATCGTCCCCGGAGAGAGTGAGAGAGAGAGAGAGAGAGAGAGAGGAAGCGACGAAAAAAAAAGAAGAGCGTCTCCTGCTCGGAATTCGGCACGCTGGAGGATTCGTCGGGACGAATTTCTGGATGGTGGAGGTCGGACGGAGGAGGAAGGATCAAGGGGGGAAGCGGGTGGGAAAAGAGAGGGAGTGACTGCCGTCCACCCCCTCCCCTCCTCCATCCTCAGCCCGCTCGTCAGGTATTTTTACGGAGAAAAAATACGTTTTCGGGAAACCTCGGCGTTTTCCAACTCGCGGAATGAATTATTCTGGGGATTTTTCGAGTGTCGCGGTGGGGTGAGTGGAGGGGAAGGAGAGGGAGGTAGCGTGCGGCTCTTGACGGATGAGAGATGGAGTGAGAGAGGAGATGCAGAGAGAGGAGTGGGAAGAAGGGGGGGGGGAGAGAAGAGAAGAGAGAGGGGAAGAGGAGGGAGAGAGAAGAGGAAAGAGGGAAAAAAAGAGTGGGGTGGAGAGAGAGGGGTGGGAGAGAGGAGAGGCAGAGAGATGAGAGGGGGAGAGAGGAGGAGAGAGAGAGGGATAAATATGGAGGGGAGAGAGAGAGGGAGAAACTGAGAGGAAAGAGAGAGGGATAAAGATGGAGAGGGAGAAATTGAGGGGGAGAGAGATAGAGAGAGGGGGGGAGAGAGGGGGGGGGGGGAGGGGGGGGGGTGAAGAGAGCCTCGGAGTGAGGAGGAGAATGAAGAGGAGGAGGACAGGTGGACGATGGCGGCGGAGACTGGAAGGCGACGGCGGCGAGAGGGGGGGGGGAATGCGGGGGCGGAGAAGTCGAGTAGGCGAGGGAGGCTCCGGGAGAAAGGGGAAGTTGGGGGAAGTAGTTAACAAAAGTGTGCTGAAAAGAGAGCAGCAAGGGTGATTTTCGAACGCCCCGTGACGACGAGCCGTGATGTCTGTGTTTAAAGGTTCTTCCCCGCGCCCCCCACCCCCACCGCCAACCCCTCCTTCACCCCCAACTCCCGCTCCCTGAATGAAGAGCACCAATCACCCGTTTACCGGCGGGAGTGTTGCTTCATGCTCGCCCGTCACTTGACCGTCCTGATTTTCTCCCGGCCAGAGGTATATATATATTTATATAGTTTCTCACACCTTTCATCTAGAAGGTGGGGACCCAAGACGTTCTCCTAAAATACATTTTTTTCTCTCTTCTCCACAAAATTGTGTCCCATTATCGTCTCTCCTTAACCAACAAAAAACTGCTTCCCCTTTTCCAACTATTAAAGGAGCGGCATCCATCACAAGTACATTTCGTGAGTACACAATTGTAATTTAATCTAATGCCACGCTCTTTCTCAGGAAAAATCGAAGTATCTTAGCTTCCAAGAAATTGCCATGAAAGTTAAGAGACGCAGGGAAGAAGAGAGAAAGAGGGCCGCACTGACTATCCAATAAGCAATTTAAGGAGAAATTTAGAGTTAGGAAATGAAATGGAAAATAAGTGCTGCAATAATGAGTAGAATTTCATTGTTCACACATACTACGAGACAAAACTGGATGTGAAGCAGAAAAGGTAAAACGAAATATCATTCAGTATGGAAGAAAGGAAGATTTCCTGTAGTGCAGTTGTTCGATGGTGATGGTGGGTTTATTGATGAGATTGACGAGAATTTCATAAAGGAACAATTTGTTACGTGCAGGAAGAAACATTACAATATAATACAAATCCTATAATGACAGACTGATGACGGGCGTGGATAGTAAATATTTGAGGAAAAGAGGAGCCGAAGCGGAAGATTTGGTGGAGCCTGACAGTACAAAAGTCCCCGGTAGAACAATTAGGAACAAGCTCACGACGCGAAGGAAGGACGCCACCACTTACCATCTGCCAGTTACCGCCCATGTGCGTAGAGAGGAGCACAGGAAGTGACGGCAAGGCTTCAGTGATTTATGCGGTGGACCCAAGATGCCACGAGGAAAAAATCCTATCTTTATGCTCTCGAAAATCAGTTTACAAGTAGGAAAAAGTGCTTACCTAACTCATTAGTGAGAGCACGGGAAAAACCCAGCATAAGCTTACGACACTTTTTTTTCTGAAATAAAAATTTGCCCCCCCTTCGCTCAGAGTCCACTGTTCGTTTTGGATACAGAAACATAGTGGCCGCGGTGACCGCTCTAGTATGAAGTGGAATGGAGTCTTTTCTCTCACGTAGAAGCTATAGGCTGGGCCATCGACGGTCTAGTAACAGAGGGTGATCTGAAGATTGTCCGATTAATGATAAAAGGCATTATGCAGCTTAGACCTAAAATATTTAGGCGAATTAATTCCGAATTCTGCGCCAGTTTAAGTAAATCCCATAGCATTATCCCCAGAAAGCTGTGCCATTCTTTGATATGAGCCGGTAAATTCTGAGCTCTACGTACACCGTCAAAATGCTCGCGGAAAAATCTATTGATAGAAATACCTATTTCCGAAGTATGACAAGCAATCTAGCAGTAATGGTGAATACGTTCGATCGGGCATAACATATACAGAATGATTCTGTATACGTTTCATCCATGATTTCTAAAATATGTGGTAGCAGCATAAAACACAAGATAGTCACAAGAAAGGAAAAAAGTTCCATGCATAATCTCTGAATATGAATAAAATGGGCGGCCTATCGCCACCCAATCAGTTTCGTTAATAGTAATCCATACATTAATTTTTACCGCATTTTGATTAAAATACTAAGCTTTGTGTTTAGATCGATTGCAATTTTACTCCGAAGGGGAATCTAATTAAACACAGAGTAATTGAGTGTTTGAACAAAGACAAGGCCAATTCAGAGGGGGCCAAATAAATAAATGTTTAAAAATATGAGTGATAGTAAATATAAGATGACTAAAATACAGCCGACCGAGTTAGCCTGGTGGGTAGCGTGCTCGCCAGCTAACCCAAAGGTCGCGGGTTCGAATCCCGCCCAGGGCATGGATGTTGTGTTTGTGCAAATGGGTTTTCTGTATGAGATAAAGAGGTGCGATATGACCATAGCCGTCGAAGCACCCTATAAACAAAAATACTACTACTACTCGACAAAAATTTGTTTTCTTTGAAAGAAGCGGAATTCCGTTTGAGCTAAGTGTTTGTCAGAGGGGTGAATTGAGTCGGCTTCGAAGCAGTTCTTAGTGAAACGGTTTAGCATCATACGAATACTTCTCGCGAGCGAATAATTCTACAGATAAATTGCACTCTTTTTGAGTCCTTAAATTAAAAACTCTTACATTATCCCTCACTCCTTTTCTCCACGGGAGCGCATCTCTAATCAGCGTCTCGGAACGTGTTGTGATGCATCTATCGACAAACTGCATGCGATTGTTTCGTTTCCGTAGAGTGTATAGGTTTCTTACGCAAAGTTTTTGAAACAATAAATTTTGGGTAATTGTTTTCTTTCGACAGGAGCAAGCTATCTACTTAAAAAAAGTGGAATCGAGTTGTTTTCCAAGATCCGTTGCATCTCGATTGCATGATTGTTTACAACGCAGAGAGTCTCGATCAGCGGAAAAAATTCTCCCCCAGAGAGGAAATCTAAGGGATTAAAGGAGGAATCAAGACCACTTTTCTATTATCCATTTTAAAATTTATCAAAATTTCCATTGCTGTTACATTTTAATCCTCTACTTCACAAATTTCAAAAAGGTATGTACTCGTAAACATACCAGCCTCACATACCGTGAATTCAACAGTATCAGGCTCAACTTTATGGAACTTCATGATGAAGAATTATAACAACTTTGTAAGTCCACAAGTCCGTCGACTATTTGACGAAACCGGACGTTTCAATAAAAATCTGTGGACTTTCAAAGCTGTTATAATTCTTCATCATATACGATATTGAAAAAATAAAAGAAAAAATTGCAATATTTTATACATGTATTACTTGAAATTCGTATTTTTTGTTTAGGACATATTGAGTGTAACGTCAGAATTATTTGTACCATGAGGTTTATCAATTTTCCATCCTTTGTATGGGAGTTTTTAGCTTCAGGCAAAATTGACAAATTTGTAATATTTACCATATTGGCTAGGGATATATTCTATTGATAGAATATTAGCTAAGATAGCAAATCAGTTGTAGAGATAAAAGTAGTATAGGATTAAAACTGTCAATATTGAGAAAAATTCATTTCATCTTGAGAGAGAAAACCATACCATGCAATCATGCGTTTCCCCGTACAATGGTTATCCTTGTTGTGATTGTACTTACCACTTTTCTGTTTATTTTCCGAACGAAGAAATTGATATATGTTAATATCAGCTCTCCATTTCTCCCACTTACTAATCTTCGTATACATTTGATCTATGTGACGAATCCGTTGCCTTCGAGTTCGAAGAAATTAATTCAAGGATTTACAGAAGGCGATAAAAAATAGCCGTAAATGTAAACAAAGGGAGCCATAAATAAAATGTTATAAAGGAAATGAACGCATGGCTCAGACATAAAATTTCCTCTCGTGAATAAAGTCGTGCTGGTGCGTTAGTTAAAACCGGGATGCTTGTCTTTCCCTACGCCCCGAAGGACAAGGACAGGGATGATGAATGTAATGACCCGTGGAGAAGTTGTTCGGAGGTTTAACGAGGCTGGAGAAAGCGTTTTTGGATTGAGGACTGTGCCAACTGATTCACAGGCCGAGAATGACTGCTGCAAACACTCATCTGAGCCGCCATGAAGACGCCATGTGGCGGTCATCGAAGACCAGAGTGATCTGTGCCCTTGAAGATTGTATCACCAGCGTGTGAAGGCCACACGGACGACCTTCCGAGATCTTTTTATTAGCCGTGATAAATATTACATTCGGAGATGCCATATATATGGAATCGTATCTTGGGATAAGGAGTAACTCCTTTTATTGCAACACATATAACCCTACCTTGTAACACCCTATTTTCACTTTTAATATCCGCGCGTTTGGGCGCCAATAACGTAACACTCCCCCTTCCTCTAATAATAGCACCACCTTTTCTTCCCTCACCTTGAGTTTGGCTGCCTGACTACCACTCTGGAAAAATCACAGATGATTTACGCAACATGAATTTTTCATTTATTACAAAGCACATACTCGAAAAAAAGACGCCGGTATTGTATTCCTTACGAAGAAAAAACGGTGAACAGTGTGAGTTACTCACAGGTTAATTGTTATGTTTACTTTCGGTTCACAGGTAAAATTAATATTTTATACTAAAAGAATCAGGTACGTTAGTTCTCAGAATCTTAATTGAATTGAAATTTCCCAGTGGTCGTTACCCAATATTAATTCTATTTAAACTTAACCCGCGTCACATTCCTTTCCGGAAAGGAATTTCCCGGTGGGTCGCGCCCAATGCTCCGCTTTCTACGTGGATGATATTGAAGTGCGCGGTCTTCTGGTTTCCCTTCGCTGTCGCCCTGCGCCTCGATTCTAGCGATTAAGTCGGTGGATTCAGAATTCTTCCGTTCTTCTTGGATATATTTAATCCGAGTCATCTTCCCGGCGGCGATATCGTCTTCACGTGGCTAAACCTCAAAAGCGTCTTCACTCGCGATCGACTCTCTATAACAAACATTCCGCGTCTAAACTCAAGCTGGCTCAATACAATGAATACAATAATCCTGCGTTTGTTTTGATGCCAACCTCTCAACCCCTCCCCCTTTCTCCTTAAATTATCTTACGACCTCTTGCGCTTATTGTTATTTAAAATTTAAAATAGTCATGTCGGTTGGATTGTTACGTTAAAAACTGGTATAGCAATACATATAAAAACGTAGTGGTGTATGTACATGTACAAGAATGGCTACTGTTCTTATTTCGTTTTCGATTTAATTATCAAACAACTTTCGTTGTCATTCACTTTCATCACCCCTTTCTCCGTATCCCTTATCACATTAAACGAAGCACCTCCAATTAATTCAATTAGACCCTCTTTAAATTAGATCCTCTTGTTAAAGTGAAGGCGCCCATAGACGCTTAAATGGCCTTTGGAGCTGTAATTCTGGAAGCAATAACGAGTTCTCATTGTAATGCCTCCTTTGCCTGATAGATCAAAGTGTGGCGACCGGTATTCTGGTATATTAGTCATCCTTTAATCCAATGTATTACGGAGTCTTGAGTTTCCATTCTTAATCCATTCTTTCTTTTCCCTCTCTCTTCCCCATCTATTTTCTCTAAAATCCTCGACTGCCTTTTCTTTCCACCTTATTCTTTCGCCTCGTCTTTCCACCTCTCCAAGAGGTCTTCCTATCCCATTCTTCCCTACTATTTCTATCCCTCCCACACACTCCTCCTCCCTTCTCTCTATATGCCCGAATCACCTTAGCCTGGTTTCTTGCACTTCTTGCTTATGGGTCCCACCTCTGAGTAACTCCTCCCTTAATCGTCACTAACCAATCTCGTCATTGCAATCATCCGTCCCTCAACGTTTGCCTCTCATTGTCAGCCACGTTCAAGTTCCTATCTTGTGCTTTGGTGGTCACCCATATCAACCCTCTTGTTTATCAGTGTAGGTCCTAGCATTATCTTAAAAATCTCGCAATTCATCCTGCAGCTCACCTCCCGGTCACAACTTCTTCCAATCTCACGACCCACACTACATTCTGCGATTCATCTCTTCCGCTAGCCCTCAGTTTTAAGCTTGAGCTAAGATATTTAAACTTTAACACTGATGGTAACACGTCAAAGGCCAGACGAAAGGTATTCCAGGTATAAATTTTATTAATAATTAATAAATATAATTATATTAAAGGTATAAATTTTCTGAGCGAGGTATCTACTAAGGTGGTTTGTTTCCTGTGGAGTGGCCTCTTCTAAAAAGGATGTCGTCTCGCCGTGGGCTATATTTTTCTCAGGATAAAGGTGATGAAAAATTAACGTTTTATCGAATACCTCCAATTTGTGGATCGTCTCGTAATTCAGATCTCTGTCGCGTTTCCACAGAATTCAGACCAAATAATCATTTAATACCTGGTACTCGAAGGAAAGCACACTCGAGAAATACCACCTTTGATCCTCCTCCACTTCCGCCTTTCCCATCCTCGTGCTTGTGCTTTCCCTCTCGGTCCGAAGAACCTAATAGTATTAGTGCTGACCAGATGTGAAACTAAACCTTGAGCAACGGTAAATCCTGACCTCCAATGTAATTATTTGCCAGCGGAAAGAAAAGAATTTCCTCTAGATTTTAATATATCGTCAGTTTCTCTCGGTTCTTTATTTTGTAGAAAGTTCAAGCTGATTTATGAGTGTAATTCTCTCGTTATTCCTTAACACGGGAGGTAGAGAGTGTTTGAAATCATTTCGCACATTTTATGGATGTAACAATCTCGAAAATGTTTCAGTTTATTATGGTAATTACATAGATTCCATAAATTTTGTCTCTTTTGGAACCATACAATTCTTCAAGGGTGTTTCTTTAATATTCGCGTCGGAAATAACCACCTTAATGGGCAGTAAGGAAGCCACATTCCATTTATTGTTTCAAAATTATTCGACTTGATAGTTATAACACAAGCCGTAAGGGTAATGTAACAAGTAATTTAGTTAAAAAATAAATAATATTATCATAAGTGCTTAAGTCACCTCTGATACATTTTCCCTGCTGACGCCCACGCCTTCCCACGTATATTGGATCCCATAAGCATAAAAATCCAATATTTACCAAGATTGGTCGCTAAAAGTACATATAGGAGTGGTTCGTAGAATATGAGATCAAATATTCAAATTCATAAGGTAAAGCGGGGATACCATTAATTATTAAATACCACTTCTTTAAGTGTTGAAGGAAAATGGATTCTAGACAAAGTACATGTCATTCTTTCTTTTAATTATTTGTAATATCACGACGTACTGTGAGTATTTAAGTAATACGTAGAAAATTTATAAAACTTCTGCCTTGAAAACATAATATCAAATTTTTCCAAAAGTAAATGATTAAATGTTTTCCTAGAGAGACTCGTATTTTATTTCCAGGTGTTAATAGTTTCGTCGTATAGGCAACATAGTCGTATAGATATCATAAGTATAGTGATGCACTAATCATTATTCCAAACCCTCTTTTTACCAACCCTCCTTTTATTCTAACCACTATTCTCTTCTAGCAAGAGTAATTATACTTGAGTAAATATATCCACGCATGGTTTGGTTTTTAATACCAGATGATGACATCTACGGGTCGAAGCTAGTACTATCTAGAAATAAAATAGCTGTGAAAAAATACATAGCGTTCCAAGTCTAAATTTTCCTGTGAACATAAATTTCATAACATCATCGAGTATGTCAATTTAGAAAACAGGAACAATTATAGTAATTATCAGATGGTCTCCCATTAGAGGTTATAAAAATACAATAATGGCATTTATTAATATGTATTTATAATATATATATATATATATATATTATATATATAGTACAATGAAGAACCTATCGAGTCCTTGTTTCATTGTTTAGCAATTGGAAGCTCAACAAAAGTCCAGCGGGAAATTAGTGATTATCAAAGGTGGTCTAACTCTCCCATTTCCGGTAAAATGTTGTCCAAATTGACAAAATATGATGTCATTTAATCCCTCCAACCTAAGGTTGAAGACTCAACATTTTCTCCTAGACTAAGGCCACGATTGATTTTTTTACAGCGTAGAATGATTCATCCGAACTCGCCTTTAAAATTGTCGCAATCACATTGTCCATAAAGTAAGCTCAAATCAAATTCTGTGGATCCACCTCCAGACTCCCGTAGTAATCAATCACATCACGAACTCTTAAGTACGTTTTAAATTTTCGTCGAACGCCGCTCTTTTCTAGAGTCGTTAAATGAAAGATTGGTGAAATTTTGTTTGTAATTAACTCTGATTTTGCAATTCCATCTTCCGAAAGCTCTCATAAAATTCTTTAGGTCTCACTCCAAACACCTAAGTTAACCAATCACCTTATAAACTCTTAAGTAAATTTGAATTTTTTATCGAAATAAATCTTTCCTGGAACCTTGGAGACGCACGAAGGTTTGAAACATCATTTTGGATGCGTTAGCGCATTTTTCGTGTCACGCAACCGATGGAACTCCTAACGGTTTCATTATTATTAGATTGCATGTAACTGTTAACGGCATGTAATCACTGGAGTTGAATACCTTGTTAAACTCGCTCATTCTGTGAATAGACTGTTTCCAATATCTGATGTTGTTAAATTTCTTATTCGAAATCCAAGAAGTGACCTTGGATTACTTATCAGGAACGTGTTTCAGGTATTGCCTAAACAGCTTATGAAATCGTCTCCAATCGTAGATTTGGAATCGGAGGTTTCCATTAAATGCTCTCCTATTCGCAAGCCTAGGCGTAAGTGAAAATGTGAAAGGAATAGCTCCAGACACACAACAGAAGTCCTAGAAGCGAAGTGATTCCGTGTCGTCTGTCGAAAAATCAATACCCGCATTTTCGGAACAGCAAGGTTGTGCTTTTAGATAGGGTTTTCTGCCCTAGAGCTCGTACTCAGCCTCAACATGCATGAAAGGGCAAAAAAATGAAATAAAATGTTCGAATCGAGTTTATGTCTCCACAAGGTCAAATGAGAATACCCCAGGCATGGTGCATCCGAGGAAATAACCAAGTGTCACAAAAAATATTTCATTCTTATCTATCGGTTTGGGCAGCCTTGATGAGGTCGCATTTCGCGAGGAGTGACAGGGAATCGATGATGGTTTTTTCTTCTCTGCAGAACGTTCTGCCAAATCCTTCATTCTGGTCGCGACTCAGTAGAAGACTGCTGCCCATCAACACCATAAATGATGCCGTGAGAGTCGCCATTTTGGATGTATCTTTGGGAAGGAGACATGGAAAAATATATTTTACTGTGGGTAAAATAAGTACATCTGAGCTGCCGAGGAGCCCTGCCATCCAGAAATCCGTCTTTTCCGCAGTTTAAACCCGAAGAAGGGCCCTAAGAGGTAGATGTTAGGTGTTTATAGGTGTCTGACAAAATAACTTTGATGAGAATCGTTCAAAAGAATGTTTTCCACGCTTTTTTTGACTGCGAGTTACGTCAAAGAAAGAGTATTCAATGCATTTAGTACCTATTTCAAGACTCAATGTGATATTAATAATAAATATGAAGAGGTCCAACTAATACCTCAAGCGATGGAATCGAGCCGACGTGGCAGCGCATTTGTTTAACTGTCGCTAAATTTGCAATGAGTAATAATGCATATTGTAAAATGAAAATGGGCGCTTCAATAGAGATCGGTCCCTCATAAAACTTCATAGCTACAAGAACTATTGAGAACTTATTCTTTTCGTTAGGTTATAGATCGACGCTTGGTTACGGTTACAGATGATTACCCTAGTCCATGCCGTGGGTATCTCGTAGATACTGGGTATAATTTGCATGACATCGAAAACTCAAATACTCGTATTTTATGAAATACGCCTGTTCATGCGATCGCGACAAGCTGTAAAGAAATAACAAAATTTGAACAAATTGGAAGAGAAATAATCATTTCAAATTCTCCCTTCCTGCAACGCCTTTTCGTGTTCGTGTAATAGAAAAATGAATTAATTGCAGATTTATTTCCTGAAAAATCAGCGGCTCCCTAAATTCTGTCCCTTCACGGTTGTCTTCTCCTTTGACTAACAATAGGGTCCGTTGGCGATTTACAAATTGCTCACACTCATTAAGGGTAAAAATTTAATACGTCAATTTATTTTTATGAATAGTATTCATCTGAAACACTGCAATGCAATGATATTATAAATAATTACAATTCCACTAGCAATGCCGTTAGAATTTGTAAGAGGCGAAAGTTGCCAGTAGTGAGTTTATCACGAAGGTAAGAAAGCAAATCAAGTGAAAAAGTATGCACGAACGGTGATCCATGAGTGTTAAAATTGTCTCTTGACGAAACTCCTAATGTAATTTCAGAGTCTGCAGGGGAATTGAATCATCTGCTGCATAAAAACTAGGCTATCTTAGCATTCCTAAAGCGATGAGTTGATGAACATGGAATTCCCTTTGATTTCCTCGCCGTGAGCACTCAAATAGAGAAAAGTAACTGCGTCCCGCTGCTTTGAAATTTCATGTTAGGCCTTCGTTCCGTGATTTCGACACGATATCAGAGATTCCAGTCTTTCTTTTGGGTAAGATAATATCTTTGTTCTTCGTCGTTCCGGAGAGACGCGGTTATTTCGTCATTCTCTTTTTGAATTCGATGCTTCGCCCCTCTTTATAAGGAGAGGAATTCATGGGTGTAACGTAATTACCGACCCCCCTTCAACGTTTCGAATTACGAAAGTAATTTGATGCACAGAAACGTCTCCCAGTTGTTGAAATCTACCCGCCTTCCCAGTCTGCGAATTATTTTTCTCTCTTGGCTTCTCAGAACCTTTTTCCTTCCCCCTTTTGTCATTATTTTCATCCTCGAGACTCTACAAAGTTCATGCTTACCCACCACACCCACGCACACATCATCCCTATTCCCGTGGGAGAGTTGACTATCAGGAACGTTCTAGGGTCGAGCGGAAAATTCTGCGCCTGATTATTCTTATCTTTGATGGCAGTACGAAAGTTTTTATAATGAGCTTGCCTTTTGAGGTTTATATTTTATTTATTACAAGAAATTTGCGGTGAAGAAATATCTTTAGCGTTTAAACATCTAGATTTGTTCATAATTTCATGCAAATGGTTTCCCTTTCGACGGCGAACACTCCTTACACATTTAGCATAAATCTCTTAGAAATATTTTGGTCCAAAGTATCACGTAGAGATATTTATTCATCATTTAAAAAGTATATTAAAACTCCTGTGACTAGTCTAACACCACCTGATATGAATTTATAATGTCTTATTATCCACTGTGAACAAAATTCACTGAGTAGGTCTGACAGAATATCGTAATAACTAAACTTTGTGGTAATTAATTTGATTTGACCTCATTTGTCCTTTACTTGTCCTATTTGGACGCCTTCATTAATTTATTTCTTTCTACTACTTCGACTTCTTTCACTTCTATGACTGCATTCTAATACAATTCTACGCACGCAATTTCATTAACTACATTTAGCGTTATATGCATTGCACTTTCTCTCGTGCACGCATTGGCGTTAATTGAATGTTTCTCCCGTAATATGCGCTCCGTAAAATTTTCTGCATCGTTGCCTTTCTTAAGGTTTCTACGTCTGATCGTGTATCGTGTTCGATTAAGGTTAGCCTTGATTCCAGTGAAATCGACATGCTTACAAAATGTTTTTTTCTCGACATGACTAAAAACGTCCACTTTTGTAAGAGGTGATATTCTCGCCTTCAGGGATTCAAATATTTTATTGGATTACCGTCAGCGTAAATAGAAAGGTACCACCCGGGAAAAGAGAGGGGGCGGTGGTAAGTGGTGTGGGAATGGGGGTATTTGGAGACTGCACACTCGTGGAAAGAGTTATACACGCAGGCACCAAGAAATTCGTAATGGGGATAAAGGAGCAGCGAAAAGGAGACCCGGGGAAGAAAGCGCGAGGCATATTTTCGCCTGGACACGAGGAAAGATTGAAAACATGAGTAAGTA
>WURS02468426.1:0-13167 GCA_011762765.2 Rhinocypha anisoptera | reverse complement strand
CCCTCCCCGCTCCCCCCCCACCCCCACCCCCCCTCCCCCCCGCCCCCCCCCCCCCCCCCTCTCCTTCCCCCTCCCCTCGTTCGTCATACCACCCCCTCTCATCCCACCTTAACCATTGGACGAATAACTCACCTTCAACCACGTTCTCCTCCTCTCCCTTCCACCACCCGCCCCTCTCTGCATGGCTACATATACTCTGTATTTTCAGTACCTAATGATGTTTACCATGCAGACGAAACTGGTCGTGAATAAGGAAAGTGAAAAGTTTTATTTATCTTGTGCATTACTCTTTTAATGTGTACTCGGAGGAGAAGGTAAAAGAGGCATGGGAAACGGTTGAGTCAGGAGTAAAATTGGGTGAGAAACTAGTTAAATTAGTCAGATTCGAATACGACCAAGCCCTAGTTAGTAATTCAGCCAATTCAGCTTTTTGAACACTTTACAAGACCAGTATCAGAAGTTTGGGTTGAAAATTAATAGCGAGAAAACGAACGTAATGAAATTTTCGAGAAGGAAGAAGGCTAGGCTAATTATCATCCTAGAAGGGAATAAATTAAAACAGGTAGGAAAGTTCACTTATTTGGGAAGAATCACAGAGGGATATGGACGTAGTTAGTGGTGTGTATATTAGACGAAGAATTTCATTATCAAAATAGGCCTTTCTGAGAAGAAAGGGGCTAATGAGAGGGACCCTAAATAAAGATCTGAAGAAAATATTAATATAAACTCTAATATGGAACTTAGCACTATATGGATCCGAAACCTGGTCCATGAGGAAGGACGATGAGCATAGATTGGTGGCTTTTGAGATGTGGGTTTGGCGACGAATGGAGAAGGTGAAGTGAACAGAGAGGAAAAAGAATGAAGTTTTGAGGATGGTAGGGGAGGAGAGGCGTTTGCTGCGTGTGATACAAAAAAAGACAAGAAAGGTGGATGGAAGGGGTACTCAGAGGCAATGGGTTGTTGAAGATTGCAATAGAGGGTAGAATGTTGGGTAAGCGGAGAAGGGATAGGAAGAGAGAATACGGAATTTGGACAGAATGATTGGGTGTATGAAGTATGAATATTTTAAGAGGGATTATAGTTAGATATTACGCGGCCAATCTAAGCTAAAACTCATCAAAACCCTACCTAAACCAGTAGATTACCCTTCATGATTACTCTTTCCTTTGCGGTGGTCAATCTCTCAGTCGTATTGCTGCAGTTCCGAGATCCACCTAGCGAGGCGGATTATTAAAATTCAACAGCCATTTGAGAGATAGTCTGTAATAACAGGAAACCTATAACCTTCGATATAAAGTTTGAATCTGTTCACTGAAAGGAACACCGCCAGACACCATCGCTCCGTAGCGCTTTATTTTCCCTCCGCCACCGGGTTGAATGAACGCTAACAGTTTGCGATCGCGTATTCAACGCCATGAACGATAGTTAAAACGCCACAGACTCCGACATCGGAGGCATCACACTGAAGATAAAAAAGGAAGGTCGAATCGCGGGCACGATCAAATTGGCGCTGAAGCAAGACTCTCATTTAATTTTGCAAAATAACTTTCATGTTCTTTTGTCCAGGAAAACTTATGTTTTTTCTTCTTCAAACTGTCAGTCAGTGTAACCGCTATATAGTCACGAGATTCGGTCTGAAAAATTCTTCTATACAACCTAACAAATTCCAAAAATCGACGCAGTTCAGTCACTTTTGTGGATGGTGGATGGTTTACCATTACCGAAACCTTATCAGGGACCATCTCTAAATGACTGTCATCCACAACATAACCCTGAAACTTGAAGCACGACATCGCGAATAGACATTAGTCAATTGTTACCTAGTGTGGCTAGATTTACCAAATGTATTGAACAGTAAGCCTCGACGTAATCTTAACTCTTGTATTAGATTTTGTACAAACTACGTAAGAACGAAAATATCTCTGCTTACCTAAACAATTAAAATGATTACACATATATTATAGAATAAAATACTTCCTGGGTATTTCATTGTACAATACTTGAAAGTGAAATCCTCATTAAATAGATTTCACAATTAACCATTAGGAAACCAAAAATCAGATTCATTGTACCATTTCAAATTCAGACCTCTTTTATCTCCCGAACCTCACTATTACATAACAAAATTCCTTCTGAATCACATCCTTTAAATTCTGGATACTCCCTCCCCACTTAATTGAAGTTAGTTTAAGATATAAATTTAAAAATAAACTATAAGAATACTTACTTCAACAGTAAAAAAGTTCAATGTAATTTGTGCATGTTTAAATTTGGTATGGGCGTTGGGTATCGTAATAAAGTGTTATTTGTGGAATTGCAAAGTTTCCTTTATCCTATACATCAAGAAGGAGTTCCACATAGTAGAGCCGAGTATGATTTCCTATATGGGCTGCATTATTATTTTTTCTTCCTAACTTCCTATATTACAGTGATTTTCTCTTTAAGTGTTTGCCTTATCAGTGACTTTTTGCTAATTTTTATATATGTTTTTCCCGAGAACATTAAATAAATAAAATCACATCAAATGTTTATTTAGGCTGGCGTTGCGAAGTCGTTTGAAAAATTCCCTCAAATGTTCTAAGTGTTCCGAATATTTCCCACCGGCAAGTGCCATCCCTTTCCCGTTATAGTTAATGCCGTTATTTCCATACTTTCCTGCTCTAATCCCACCTTCCAAACCCCTTCTCGAGGTCAATGGAAGAAATAAACCTATTGGATCTAAGCTTATTCAATGTGTCTGATATGTACGGTGAGGGATTGAGATTGAGAAATTGAGTTGAGAAATTGAGTTTTGCCCCTAACCGTCTCAAAAGCCCGTTCCTAACACGATCATGTAAGGCATAGAGTGGGTATTTTCAGGCGTTACTTTGTGGAAGCGATTCATAATGAAGATAAAAATATTTGGTTTTTCCACATGAAAGTTATTGCATACGACCTAGGTTTCGACTTGCAAAGTCATCTTTAGTTGATGTAAAGATTACTTTGCAAGTCGGTAACCTAATGATGACTTTGCAAGTCGAAACCTATAATAAAAAATTTTCATGTGGAAAAACCAAGTGTTTTCATCTTCATTAAGGCATAGAGGTTAAAATAACCAACCGATTTGGTGACACCGTGACATTTAACTTTACCGGGCGACCGACACTCCGGGTAACATCTGACTTTCCCCAGTCAGCCATCCCTAATAACGAGGATGCCTAAAAATGTATTCATCTTTCGATGTCTCGGGATTCCGAAATGTATTCATCCTTTTACTACGCATTTAATCTAAATAAATCCACCTTTGTACCACGCGATAAACTATGGACTGCGTGGCTCAAAGAGTCCGACAGCGCGGGCCATTTTCTCCCGGAAATTTTGATTTCTACGAAAATTGTGTTCGTCGTGGTGGTTGAAGGCTCTGGTTTATCATACGTAAAATCCCTATGCGTGAGGAGCCACTCTTCCACACGGTTATCCAGGCCTTGAGGCATTGAAAATCCTCATGTCTGGGTCCAAGATGTCTCTCTCTTGTGTTTTCCGGACGGCCGCATTTTTTCGCTACCTTACCCAAGCAACCTTCAACGGTGGAAAAAAAAACTTTAGAAGGGGCATTTTACATTTCCGGTAAAAGGTGATCGCCAAGACCAAAATTCCAACAGGCATTCCCTCGCCTCCTGCTAACATTACCGCTATCCATCGACAGTATGGAACCTTTTTCGTGGGGGTCTCCTCTACGGAAGAATACTCACTCTCGGTCAACCATCGCCGAAGCCGGCGGAGGCACACTTTGATTTCCTCCACACTTCTGCCAGCTATCATCATGTCGCTCCAGGAGAGGACGGTTCTCCCTATCAAATGACATGAATGGTCTGGATGCATATTACAGTAATACAACTCTTCTTCTGACAATGGTCGCTTAATCGCGGGAGGGAGGTAAGTCATAAACTCGTTAATTTGTTTCCCCGCGCTTTGGGTCCTTGCGAATAGATCCTTTATTGGTGTTTTACATCATAATTAAACGGTTGATGAGCTAAGCCAATACCGACTTTCGTTTCTTGACATGATTTAAACGTGACCCGATCACTCGGTACCACCTTCCAGCTTTTCCTCTTAAAAGCTCCGGAATTAAGCGCCACGTGACCTCGTCGAATACAGTATTAGAAGATTGGAAATCATCGCATGTTTATAGGAACGAGACGACGGCATCCACATTTCACATATAAAATGTAGATCCTTCTGCTCAGGCCATTTGCCAGAGCATGGCCGGAACTTTCTCTCTCTCCCATTATCATGGCTCTTACCTACGTTAGATAATGTGGAATCAACAAGATTATTTGAACGTTTTTCCCGGATGTACCTCCTGGAGGGTCGGCTTCCGACGAATTTCTCCAATACGCCCGTGGCCTAGCTCACTATTAGTCTAATGTACCCTCCGTAACAAGTCCGAATATTTGGTTATGAAATACGGCTTCCTTTTTTGATAATTGATTTATCTTCCTTCCTTCTCATTCATCTTGATCGAAATCAAAGACAAATTAACAAAGAAAACAAACTACAATTAAAAGGAAGGGATCAAGTTTCTACGTCTTCTATCCCCGAGGTCCACCGGGGAATATTCTACTGGGAATTTGGTCGGACCATTGGACAGGTGCGAAAAAGGATTGAGACCACACAACATCTACGAAACGAACTGACCTTTCGGGAGCGATGCGGACGTAACCCCACACAAAAGATTCTCCTCGATATGTCGGTCCCAAGGTGATGAGCGCCAATGGTGTGACGGTGCCCCCTCAGGCTCAGCTCGGCCGCGGGTCCTTCTGGAGAATGGAACAGGGCGCCAGTGCAAGTAATAAAAAGGAATGGGGGAAGGAAGGAAAAGGGAGGGGGAGGGTGTGCGATCCCACCTTCACACGAGATCGTAAGGTAAAAAAAGAGAAGGGGAGTAAAGGGTAATTTGTGTGTGTTTCTCTCAGTAAATATAAGATCGAATCATCGAGAATCGGGAATAAAGGGAAAAATGGGTTTATGAGAAAAAGAACGGATCGAAAGTATAGGAGGATAGGAAAACCTAAATGAACCATTCAAAAGAACCAACGAACTACCACACACGAACGCACTCAACTCTCCCTCGGCCTATACCTAACTCCCTTACTCGTGGCTTCTTCCCCCCGACCTCGAACTTCCCTCCGCCACCGGCGACCTCTATCCCACTCACCAAAATAAGAACGCAACGAAAGGTTACGAGTGAATGGCGGGAGGACAAAAAGCTCCCAAAAACTCATACGTTACAATCCTACTGTATTTTATTTGGGAACAAGGCTTGAAATCAGAGATGGGCGATTTCAAGGAATGAATCGATTCGACCAAATCGATTCGATCGTATTGTGTGAATCGATTCGCTAAAAAAATCGGATACTCTAAATCGATTCGAATCGCATAATGTGAATGGATTCGAATCGGAATCGGATCTGAATCGAAATGATAACCGAATCTCAATCGTTATTGAATCGGAATCGGAAATGAATTCATATCGGAAAGGAAACTAATCGAATCGGAAAAGAAGCGAATCGAATCAGAATCGGTTCACAATAATCGATTCAAAATAATCGAAAATCGTATTAAAATAATCTATTGTCGAATGAATCGAATCGGAATCGCCCAGCTCTACTTGAAATCATACGGAACTTTGGACTGCGTGGTCACAGTAGCAGAACTGGTGTCATAGATTACCAGCTATAATTCCAAAACGTTACCTTGTGGATGATATTTTTCTCTCACCTCTTTAATTCCCAATGAAATCTCTTTTATACCACAAGGGCTGATAGTTGATAGTCCACATGAAGAGCATATGCGTTTTTTATTCATGATAATGTTGTAATTTTTATATTGAAGCTGCCAATACAAAATGAACGAATACAGCTTTCAAATAAAATTATAAAATAACTAAATAGGTATATCTTATGTTTTGCTACAAAAACTGCAAACACAGCGGTGGAAGAAATTGAAATGATAAAATATGTGAGATATTTTAGTCAAAGAAGGTATTACTCAATAAGACAAATTGAGTATTGACAAATTTCACTTTGGAAATTATTGAAATTCCAAAAAAAGAGTAGAAGACTGACATGATTAACTGAAATAATAATCACCTGAACATCAAAATAGTGAAATTTCGTAAATTCCCGCGTTAAACAAAGAGGTGACAATGTGGTATTGCAGAATAATTTGAAATACTTCCGTTTTATTTTTTTTATTATAAATTATATATTATATATATATTGTGTGTATTATATTTTATATGATATATATTAATTACACATATTAACTTACCAATTATATTTATATTTTATATTATAAGCCAATCTGGTGGCACAATATAACTTCGTATAACTACGAGGGTGAAACACACAAAGATTCATTCCCTAGGTGGAGGATAAAAAACCCACCTAGCCGGGATTCGAACCCGCGACCTCCAGATAGGTAGGCGAGGACGTTACCCCGCCGCCCCTGAGGCCGGTTAGACTGAATTAATAACGAACAAATACTTGGAAGCAAGAAAGAAAAGATTTATCATAATCATCAGCTTAAAATATAATAATAAAATGCTATAGTACTGAAACGATTTCTCCAGTTCGGAGAATAGCAGAGCATTCGACGTCTTCCATCAGGTGTGTGCTAAAGGTGTGTTAAAGAGTGTTCTTGCTAATTTCAGCAAGTTGTCGTCTTGGTTCGTTCCCACACTTTCTCCCTTGAATTGCTCTTAACAACAGAACTGATCTGGCATGTCTCAGTAGATGACCAATCCATCCTCATATTCTCTCTACCACTTACCTTAGTATGGTTCTACAGGGAAGCTAATAAACTTGCAAAAAGATGTGACACTAACAGAAGAAATCTTAATGCATGCTAATTTAAAGTAATTTGAATTACTCTAGTAGGAATGACCTGTAGACGAAGATTGGAATATGAGAAAAAGAAAATGGAAAATTTAAGATTGAAAGTTATAAGAATATGAGGAGTTTTACAAGATGAGGTGACAGGATATGCAGCCCACCAGTCTTCGATTTGAGTAATCCATAAGAACAAGAGAAACCACAGTCTTAAACCCTAGAGTCGGTCAAAAATCGTGTGAAAATTCTCAGATAAAGGTTCTGTGGTAGTATCCTTTCCCTGTAACTCATCCGGTGCCACTCATGATTTCCAAGAAAAATGCTTTAATCAGAAAGTCACTCAGCTTGGGTAAAGATAGAGTTATCCAAAATCGTTACCACCGTTCACCGTTCAGTAGCAAAACGCACCATTAAATTGTTTCATTAATAATCAAAATAATATAAGGTATTCTATTTGAATTCATTCTTGGAGAAGGATATTTTGCTATGATCCTTCGGGAAAAAAACACTGGAGAGAAAATCAGCAATATGTAATGAAAATTAATAATGGAAAAAACAACTTACGAGAGTTGGTGATGTTGACATATAAATTAATCGCAGAAGAAGAGGGTAATTTACAAGATAATATATTGCTTATATTTCAAATTATAAATTCCATCCCTGTATCTTTAATTTTTTTCTTCTTCTAAAGAGTGTTCTTGCTAATTTTAGGCAAGGAAATGGTTGCGAATTCATTATTTTCCTCGGTGATTCCTTATAGATAGAGATCACCAATTTATTTCCCTTCAATATAAAAAAATATTAATAAACTTCTCTTTGGAAATTAATGAAATATCAAGAAAAAGAGTAGAAGGTGACACTGACATATTTAACGCTTTTCACATTTGATGTAAAAAAAGTGTTAGTAGTAGGATATTTAATGCATTATATGTTATCTTGTGGTAGAAACAACTCTGAATGGCCAATCAGATATGAATTAGACATAATATCTAATCATAGTATATCCCCTAGTTATTAAATTAATATAGCTTCTAATAACCAACCGTCTCCTGCCAGACCTACGAGTAGGAGATCAAGAGCAAATCCACATCGGAACCGCTAATTGATATGCCAACTTGGTTTCAGTTTACATAAAGCTGTAATTATAGACAAAGCTGTAGTGCATAATGGCGTGTCCATTAAGTGTCAACCATGTTTAAAACTGAACTCCGTGACATACAATTCCACACATAAAGGCAAAAATAATTAGACCAAATGGGTAGAAGTAATCCAAATTATTTTTTTCATTTTTATTATATCCACCTTATTTTAAAATTCATCCATAAAAAATTCATCAATGATATTTTTGGCAATAAACAAGGATACAACAATTCTCACCTTATGCTTCTTTGGCCACTTTTTTCAATTCACAACCACATACACAATATCTACACATGGTACCATGGTGAAGGCGTAGTTTTAAGCACAGTCTTTTGTGTGTTAAAATGAATATGTGAGTTACAGAAACAACTTGAGTGTCATTAAATTCAAGTTAGCACAACATTTAACAATGCTTTTCTTTCAAAATTGATGACTTCGACAACTTCGACTCCACGTGAGACATTGCCACTCGAAACGAATTAGGTGATAATTTTATTTCAAGATACATACACACATTGACATAAAACACGTATTGATTCACACACTTATATATATATATATATATATTATTTCTCGCATGTTAAACACAAATTTGGACTCCATTATGCAATCATTCTTTACGCTCTACGCATTTGATAATAAACGAAAACATTTTACCAAAATGTAACAGAGGTTCATCTATTATTTCTCTTAATGATTTTCTACATAATTAAAGATAACTTACACTTTGTGTGCATTAATAATATAAGCTATGGAACTATCGAAAGAAGAGACAAACTCAGGAACAGAAGTTAAGCAAAAGATGTTTTCGCGTTCTTTCGCAGCAGCCAATAAATTCCAAAATATATAATGTCTTTTTGAAAAATATCTAGACAGGTATATTATGTATCTTTATAACTACTCTTAAGCGTCAGTATCGTATGCCTGGGCGTAATTGCCCCTGTACAGCAACAAATACAGCTCTAATTTTGTTTCTTTTTTATAAATATTTCTGCTATTTCCTCCAATACAAGTCACTGTGCCGTACAATTCCATTCGTAAACCATTCCATCGATCGCATAGTAATCCTCAGTCTCGTTCACCGAGTTTCGGTATGTAGAAAAAACAACATTTCCGTGAAAAAAAAACCTTGCCTTTATAAAGGTTGCGCTCGAGATAGGAAACAACCAAGAAACAATATGGCAGCATATGTCAATAGTGGCATAACAGTGCATTTAATATAGTACATATATATTTCATATTTGTGTATAATCAAGCGGCGCAGTGTATATGGATATGTATAAATATAATAAGCTAAGCAGAGTTTCTGCGTAAAAAGGGGCGAATATATATTTACATATTTCAGCAATAACAATTTCGAGGTGAATCTCGAAATACGGTAACATAGGCCATCAACATTAATAAAAACACATGCGAAAATATTTTTAAAAAGATTTTCATTGAAGAAGAGTATTCAATTGCATACTCTACTTACCTCTGTTATTGAGCAATGCCTGGCAAAATTTCTGGGTTTGTATATTTTACTCTAACGAGCAGAAAAAAAGTAATCGCGCTGAGGAGAGAAAATAAACATATCGAAGAAAGAAACCAATTTGTACTAAATCCTTCATATATCTTTGATAGTCTAATTTGGGTAATTTACAAGAGCACCAGCCACTGAAAAACACTTTGTGTTTATTTTCCGGGGCTGAAGATTTTAGCTGCATGAAGAAATTAAAGTTGCGTACTGTAATAGAAAGATATCTATTCTGAATATCTAAAAACATAAAATCATCTTACTACACAAAATTATATTTTGTAATAAGCACTAAGCACAATCATTGATGTATTGCTCCTCAATAACTATAAATGGAAACAATTAGTCTACTGAAGACTATGTATCATTAACATATAGAAGCTACGTTAAAAGTCCCTCACGTGAAAAAGGAAGCTATATGTATCAGAGTAACAAAATACGCTGTATAATAAGCTGAATGAATGAGGTTTCTCAGTTGGTATAGAAGGGTCTAGCACGTTTTATTGGTACAACGGCAGTATATTGAAACGTTCTTCGGTAGACTGCCTTATATTTTTCAAGAGTGGCACGATCACTGACCTCAGAAGACGGCCATACACCTTCAGTTTAATGTTTAGTATGCCTATGATATAAAAAACGTTTCCAACGAATAGGAACGGATTCAACAAAAATTCCAGTCAGGATAACCTCCGGGTATTCAAAGTGATTGAGAATGTTGGGGTCGAGACTTCGCAACGTAATTAACTGTCGCCGAAATCATTCCACCCCCCCTCCCCCGAAAACAATGTGGCTCAATTTCCTTATGATGGAGACACCCGGTGGTCTCCGTCCGTAGGAGGGACAGAAAAGAGGTAACAATGAATACATGTCTGATATGCTTATGATGCGTTCACACGTTGAAAGTTCAATAGTACCAGCTTCGGCGTAGAAAGTCAAAAGGTACACCTATTTTTCAAGTAGTAAGCTGATCGTTAAAACGATAAAATAAACTCCGCTTTGTTGGTATGTGTTGAATTCCCTTCGGCCTCGGTGTGCCATGCAGGACTCCATGGTAAAGAAAAACCTTGGGAGTACCCTCCAATGAAAATAGCAAAGTGGAAGAGAACAGAACATTCCATAGAATCTAATCGACATGTGATTCCATGATGCGGGGAATCAACGTAATTCATTTTCTCTCCCCTTTTGGGGAAAGAATTCTTTTGTTATAGCACTCAAAAATCAGTTGCATGTTCCGTGATTTAAGAATTGTAGTTACCCGCAGCAAGTCCATTTTCTTGTAAACTAAAAACCTAAAAGTTAGAAATTGTGGCAATATATGCGGATGTTCCTTCCAAGCTTTCTTAGGTTATCCCATTCTCTATCCCTATGGATTTCTCGTCATTGGCTCACTCTCACTGGGTTTCCTTGGGCTATTGAATAAGATTTGCTTTCGCATTTCTGGATATGTAGGAAATCATAGTAAGTCAAATGCCACACGTAGAAGATTGAATTTTATTTAGGCACATGAATTTTAAATGCCTTCCAAATCTTCCAAACTCGCTGAAATGTATCCTCTTTGGCCTCAGATGATTGCATCACCAATTTTCTATTCTCTCTGACCTCTCAAAACCAAATCGTTGTAACTCAAGAGATAAAACGATTAAAAGGATAAAGTTGAGGTTATGTCCAACAAATGTGTGTGACTTCAGACTGAATTAAGCGTGATGACAAATGCATATTCGTCATATTGTTAGACGAATTTTCAGGTTATCGCACTTTACACTCAAAAAGAGATAACACCGGGAATACGGTAAAAAGGTTGACGAATTATGTGGTTTACCTTAGTTTAAAATTCAATAATGAAAGATTTTTTAAAAATTACGTGGCTTTTAAAACTTTTAAAAAAATTAATAAATAAAATTTCTAAATGTTAAAATCATTTGGCCCAATCAAATAAATTTCTTTATGAAATATTTAATTAGTCCAATAGACGGATCAATCAAAACATATTTTGGCAACAGATTTACATAGCTATCACTTAATATGACGACGTCCGATTATATAAGTTTTTTGAGAGTCATTATCCTAATAAAGGCATTGTGATTACCTAGGTTATCTCATTTTTTTCCCTCTCGACAGGCACTGATGTTGTTCACTGAATCTTTAATGGCGTTATTTTATGCCGTAAGATATCAGATACTACCCAAATTAAAAAAATAAATATAAGCTACAAGATATTCCAAAATTACTGAGTGGTGTAATATTTACAATTTCATTGTGGCGAAAACACTAATCATTTGCTTTTTGTGGGCTAATCCATGAAATTTTTGATGGCGTTAGATTGTCAAAAGTGCTTTATCACAACATATGCAAAGTCTTAATAAAACACAAACTAACCTTGTCATTTTTCCCAATTCAAAACTACTAAATTACATTGTAATCACACTTACAATTAACTATTCTCATTTTATTGACTCCCAAAATTCGCGTTTTAAGAGTAGTAACTGAGAAAACACTTTAGTTATAATATGCCTTGATTATGAAAGACCCAATATTCCTAAAAATCGGGGCACGTATGTAATCATTTCTCTTATCACCCAGATTAATCATTTAAACTCACTCTCCCACGCGACATCGATTGCTTTCTGAAAATTCCCAGTCCTTCCTCTAATTAAATGAACATCCATTTGAAACGGGGGTATCCCTAGAAGGGAGTTCTACCTTGGAAACCAATGACAGCGCACGTAAGGGTATTCCATGGAACCTGAATATATCCAGCGGCTTCAAAGCAGAAATCTCCAAGGGCTTATCATCTCAACCCTCCTAGTCCAGGGTGTAGGGTGCAGCTCAGAATGGAAGAGGGAGTCATGACGTCGTGTATTCCCCTCCCCGTGTCCCCTGCACTCAGTCGCCTGCACTTCAATGGATGCGAGTCCTTGGATTTTCCATCACTGTGAGCCAAGAGAGGGGATGGGTTAGTTCCATGTCGCGGGAAGGAAGAGGAGGGGTTGGGGGGGGGGGACTTTTAGTTGATGCATAGGGCGGGTAATTTAACAGGCTTATCATCAGCAGGCGGACATTAACTGCTAAAGCGAGCTAGGTTAATCGATCCTAATATGCTTATGATTCCTTCGAGATAAAAATTCCGGGACTCGGCAACAACCAAGTGTCGTCTTCTTATAATCAATGAAATGGACCGTGTTAACGAAGAAAAAAGCACAGATGCCAACGTCGCCAGTGGATGGTTACGGCAGAGGACACCTGGTGGTGGGAACCTGAGAAAAAAATTGAACATCGAAGCGGAAAAATGTAAGTACCCGTCGGCGACGCCTCTTCGTTTGCTGTCCTCCCCTCCCCCATCACTGCGAAATTGAAAAACAATCTACCCCCAGGAAACCCAGCGACACCGTGTGGAGGTCATCGCCGGAGCGATATTATAAAAAAAAAACGAGACACATCCAACCCTCCCCCAAAAGACACAAATAGACGTACACAAACACTCAAACGCGCGCGCGAGAGGAAAGAGAATGGAACTCAGACTTGACATCTGATAGCGTTCCATTTCCCTCTCCCTTTTTTTTGGAATGTGGAAGGCGGCGATTCAGGGAGACCACCATTTTCACCCCATTTACATTTTCCTGGAAAATGCAGCCTTGG
>WURS02468425.1:0-29875 GCA_011762765.2 Rhinocypha anisoptera | reverse complement strand
AAACTTCGATATCTTTCGAAAGATCTTCTGAATCGTTTTGAAATTTGGCAGGTTAGTTACTTATAATAAGTAGAAGATCCAACAAAAGTTTCCTAGAGTTGTCACTATTTCAACTTATAGCCAATACATTCTTAATTGCCGTTCAACGATTGTGTCAATGGAGGAAGAAAAAACTTTCGTCACCATGACGACTGCGGAGGCGCTAGAAAGGAATATTACGCCCACCATCACTCAAGCGTAGCGAGGGTATAGGCGGGAATAAACAAGTGATGCACATCACATTGGCTACGGAGGTTTCTAGAAAAGATCGGCTTTGTTTAACCACTGGTTATTCATTCCGACAGGGCTCAATTTTTTCTTCGTAATAATCACAAAATTTAGTTGTCTGTCAGTGTCTCAGAGATGGCATTTACGTCACTTAAAGGATATAAGCAACGCTTATTTTCAAATAAATATTGCTCATTTAAGAATAATTATTGATCAGAAAAGGCGGAAACGGAGAAGCAAGAATAAGAGTAGGAGGAGAGGAAGAAGGAAATGTTTCAGAATATACACATATTTAGGCAGTTTATTTACGAAGGATGGGAGGAGCACAAATGACATTAGAAGTCGAATACTACAGACTAAGAAGGCGTTCTATTCTAGGAAAAGTTTGCTCACCTCAGGAAGCATGAATCTGGCGATGAGAAAAAAATTCTTAAAAACGTACGTATGGAGTGTAGCTCAGTACGGATGTGAGGCATGGAGTGTCCTAGCTGCTGACAGGAAAAAAATCGAAGCTTTATAAATGTGGAGTCACAAACGGATTCTAAAGGTGAGTTAGGTTTATAGTGACGAATGAAGAGACACTCAGAAGAGTGGGAGGAAAAAGAGAAATATGGAAATATCTGGTGAGGAGGAGAACAATTAGGATTAGACATGTACTAGGGCACGAAGGACTACTTCCAACAATAATAAAGGTTTAACAGAAGGAAGGAAAGGTAAAGGACGACCAAGACGACAGTACATAGAACAAATAATAGAAGATACCGGATGAAACATACAGAGAACTGAAGGAAAGAACAAGGAATGGAGAGATGTGATCGGCTGCTACAAACCAACCTTAGAGTTGACAACTTGAGAGAGAGTTATTATCACTTCCAAGGAGTTCCACGCCGTGTCAAAAGTAATCCCATCTTCCTTATGGCATCTAAAATCAGCTACACAAAAGAAATGACGGTTTTTATTTTTTTCCAGCAGTACGCCTTTAAACTTGACCATTTATTCAAGTCCCTTTATGAGAGAGTTACCATTTGCAGCTCAGACTATTGGTCGATATATAAATGGTCACAAGCTCGATCGCATTTCAGACGGAACCCATGGGTCGATATGTATCGACGGCAAGCCCTTAACAAAGTCTTGCAAGGCAATGTAACGCGAGATACCACAGAACGCTTTTACTGATACTAACGGTTTTTCCTATTAAGACATCGTACAATAAAAACGAGAAAAACCACAATAAAAAAACACACTAGCTCACATTGGAGAGGAGAGATACGGGGGGCTTGTGGGAGGGTGTGGGGAAAGGGTGGGAACGGTAGGTAGGCAGAAAAAGAAGCACGGGTCAATTTCCCAGTCTTCTCACCTGAGGGTAAGATGGGAGAGTGAAGTGGGAGGGAAGCGAAATACGGGGGTTGCGGTGATCGCTTGCAATCGGGCGAAAAGTTTTGCGGTTGGAGTGTTTACAAACCTACTCGTGCGTCAAGTATAATCTATAATGGAGGATACGACATCTCTGGTTGTTTTTCTGGGTGTAAACCGGCAATTATTTCTGAGCGGTTATATTTATCTTGAATGTAACGGGGCAGCGAGTACAGAGTAGTCGAGCCGAGTACAGAGCGTCTAATCATGGAACTGAAATATGGCCGCATTGCCATAATTTTCATGTTTTCACTCTTGGACTGCAAGACAACTCCCCAAACTTGTTTGTAAAGAGAACGCAATCAGAAAGTGAGACACGAGTATTTATTACGACAGCAAATTTACAAATAATCAACTAAATAGATGTTTCGATGGTGTGGTGCTCCACCCCGTGGGTAGAGAATTTCCCTTGGATCACACGACCAAGTTTATAAAATTAACATTTTCTAAAAATCAATCCGTTTAGAGACGACTTTCTTACTCGTAGTTTACCCTTAGCCTATTTCTGGGCCGTTGCTGGATTTGCAATATCCTCTTATCTATTAGGAGTGATAAAAAGTATTGTACCAACAAATTTATTTCTAAGACCCGAACAAAGATACGCGGCTGAAATTTTGAGAGATGCCCTAGTGTGAACCTTCCGTTCGGTTGTAGGAAGTAGAAAGCTCTACCTGAAAATGATACGTAGCTCTCGGTGATGCACGTTACAAAATGTGCTGTGATTGAATTGCTCCTTTCCGAAGGAGAAAGTGTCGGGTATATACACAGCAACTGCAGTTGAGCAATGCGTTGGTGAATTACGCGGTCTAGAATATTCACAACATCGTTGATAACCATTGGTATTCCAATGTGTGTGAAAATTTGATCCACCCCAAAGAGCTCGCGTGACCAGGACAAGGAATAAATACTCTTTTCCAGTACGCTGACGTAAAGCCGAAGAAAGGGATGGAGACGTTTTTGGAAAATATTCATGAGACCTGACAGTTGTGGAAACTCGATGTCCCCGCTACAGAGTTGTACATTCCATAAGAGAAGAGAAGAAAATTGTAGTGCATTGCTTCTTGAAAGCTCCTAATATATATTGGGTAATCATTCAGTTATTCAGTTCAATTTCCTTCTATCAAACCTCCAACCTTTCAAAAATGTCCCCATTATTTGAAACCGTAGATGTATAATTATGAACGATGGTAACAATTCGAGTTAACTCTCCCGAGATCACCACCTATTCCATATCGTCAATAAATAAGTTTCATACCAGAAACACTCATAAGTGAGGAAAAATAAACAAGTCACTATAATTCGGGATTACTTCTACGGCTGAGTCTAATTCGACCGAATGAATGTAACGAAATTAATACAATACGGTAATTTAAAATGTATCTCAGCATTTTGAAAGAGAAATTTATATAAGAGGAGAGACTTTTGCCGCGCACGGTCTTTAAGCACTTGCCACTTATATCCACAACGAAATAAAAAACGCAGAAATATGGTGGGATGACAGGTTTGCGCCTCATGACCAGTTGATCATCGGTACCCGTAACCTGTGGTGATGTGCATTTTGTCCCTTCCCGATTGACCATCCGGATAAGGGGGCTTTTTTTTCCTGAGGCACTGTGTGATCTGCTACAAACGATCCAATCCAGTTTATTTCCTCATGTGCTTTCTTCGACGTATCTTCACTTTCCGGAAGTGCCGGAGGCAAAAACTTGATACAGAAAACTTTCCAGTCTCGAACCCCCCCCCCTCGCTTCGTTAAACTGAGAACAGGTTTCAGATGCCAAACTAGTAATTCCTACGAGTTCGATAATTTCCGGAGAGTCTTCCTAAAGATTCCATTAGCGGTTACCTAACACAGCTCCCACTTATAGAGCATGGCGTTGACATCTACTGGACTAGATCTGAATCACAAAACCCTCAAGGATAATACTTTCACAAGTGGCTGCGCGTCGGCACTCACGGGATCGCAGAGTTAGACATGTGGGCGTGTGCACACTCCATGGTGCACGGATAGGCAGCTCGGATCAACGAAGGTGGACCTCCTACTTAAGAAGGAACTGGGGACCTCGGCGACCGACGGTAAAGTCCTCGGAACCCGCAAGAGACCAGCAAGTCTCTGGCTAGGATATCTTTATTTCAAGGGGTGGGTTTAATATACTCGATGGTTTCGATGTACCTGGTGATGAGGCTTATGCGTCGAAAATAGTTGTACCGTGAAAATATTATTCGGTGAAATGTTACTCAAGTGTTTTAAATTTTCCTGAAGGGAACAATTTCATTGCGCTTAAAAGCTGAATTTTCACCTCATTGCATGCCTGCGTGCCTACTTGTGTCCCAACAGTGACCCCGGGCGAAATGTGAAACAGTCGATATGAATTAAGTAAAGGATTCTCTGAAGCACGAGAAAATATGTTGGATGCTTGGAATTCAACTGCACACCCCGTGAGTGGAGATTAAGGCTATAAAATGTCTTCGTTTTTCCCTAGGAGCAACTGCAAGTCTCCTCAAGCAAAAATATTACAAATAAGGAATGTTCGGGCAAGAATTGAAAGTTTTTACGAGTACCTACCTATATTAGGACTTATATGGCTTCTGTAGCCATCGTTTGGAAAGAAACCAAACCCTCGACTGGCAAAAGGAGCCTCGAATGACCGAGAGATGGTAGTTGGGTCATCGGACGAGGAGTAATCCGAAAATCTTTTCAACAAACTACGTAAAAGATATCATCAACACCATATCCTAGCATCCATAGCTTAAGATTAAAGTGCATTTCTTGGAGAAAATGCCTATTTAGTCTCAGCAATGATAGATGGCCATCAAACAGGGCTTCCGTTACTGGTAGATGGACGCTAAGAGTAATTATTTATCGACATTCGCTAGAAGCGACGAGACAAATCAAGCTCCAAAAAGAAACTGTCATTTCCCTATATCGGGATAAATGAATCCACTGCGTACCGATACTCGTTTTCCTTTAATGAAACCGAGTAACATATTAATGCTGACGAGTTTAATTACTCTCGCCGCTTACAGTGAATTTCAATTAATGATAATTCTCAGGCGCTCGCGGTTACATAATCATTTGCAGATTTTTTTACATTGTGGCGTAAAGGGAGGCAGAACGTATTCTGAGCTCAGCGCTCTTTCCTCTTAACGTTAAGCTAAATATAAATTTGGAATTCGGAACGTCCAGAGGAGAGCGCGAAAACGTTTTACTCGCGGTTAATGCCCCCCGTCATAAAAACCACCTCCGGACAGAACACATATAGATAATAATAGTTTGCGCCGTTAAAACGTGACAGCCACGTGTGTGCAACTTTTGAAAGAGGTCGAGTTTCTGACGCTTGTTTATTGATGGGTCGAGCTCGAAAGAACTTTTCCTTGCGGAGGCAAGTTCCAAAATCCAGAATCTCCTTCCGTCTCGGCAGGAGGATCTTACCGATCTCACCCACTCAGGGATGTCGTCAGCAAGTTGAAACTCCTTGAAATGGTGGGAAAGGAGGGGTGGGCTAGTTTTCCGCCCTGGTGTGTTGAAGGGCGAATCACCGTCTTCCAATCTTTCCATTCCGCTCCATTTTAGACCACGCAATGGATTCAATTATCATCTCCACGGAGAACACGAAAAGCGAAAGATGCCTCGACGTCCTGAGCAAAGGGTTTGTTTGTTAAGCGAACATGTTGACTGGGAGGGGTAGTCGTCGAGCGATGGCCGCGCCAGCATCGAGAGGTATGGAACACGGAACGACGGACTTTCGACCTTGTCGCGAGCGATATCAAGCTCGACTGAATCGAGCCGTGCTACATGGCCTGTAGGGTTCAAAAATTCCAGTGATGTCTGAAAATTCCCAGCTAAACGTCCTCGAGCATCGGGAAAAGAACTGAATAACTACTCCCCTCTCCCCCAAAATGAACCTAGCATGAGAAATTCGGATGCCTTGCGGGACACTATTTGTCGTACGTTAGTGTAATTGTACATTTTAGTTAAAAGTTCATTGCTCACCTTAACATGAAACTAACCTTTGGGTCGACTAATGTTGGCATTGCACAAATTCTAGATTTGAACATGCTTTATCCACTTCGCCACGAGAGTCCCAAGCCCTTATCTGAATGGTGTGCATGCTTTGTCTTCATGGCATCCCTTATTTCCCTCGATTGGTGAAACTTGAAGTCAGGTCGACCACATCAAATGGGCAGACTTCTTTTTCCTGTGATAATAAACATTTTTCATGTAAATACCTACAGCTTACTCTTTCAACCAGTTTGGTATTGTTTGTTCTCATTTGGCCTACATAGTTGATATAGTTTAGTGACTGAGTAGGAGCAGTATTGGAGAGGGGTTCAACTGTGCTGAGAATTGGTGGCCTGTCACAATATCCTCACAAAGGCCCTTATACTATACAGGAATTGAATAATGCTAAAATAATGAATTCCTTGCAGATTGGAGATAGAAAATTAGCAAAGGTTTGTGGATATCATAATTGTTTGAGAATAGATTTAATTATCAGTTAAATCCAAGAATATAGTTTTTGTTGGAAATATAAATGTTCTATCATGAACATAGGTCTACACACTATTCCTTTCTTTGGTTTCAGGATTCACTTGTGGAACTCTCTCATCAGGCTTCATGTGGAATTCTCTCATCATGGAAGGGTTTTTAAAAAAACAATACACTTTCACATGCAAAGTTTATTGTATCATGACCAGGTTTCGCCTTATGACAGCATCATCAGGTGAGCCAGACCTGATGATGCTGTGATATGGCAAAATCTGGTCGTGATACAATAGACTTTGCATGTGGAATTGCAGTGTGTTTTTTAAACCCTTCCATAAACACCAGCCATCTCAAACATGATTTTAGGTAATGTAATTACACAATAACCTATTATGCAATGACTAAAACAAATCTTCATGATTTACAACATTCTGTTCAAATATCTTAAGAACAAAATTTTATATATCTATATACCCATACTTCATTGAAACTAATGAAAATGGATACTATTAAATGCGATCAAAATGATACATGAATTAACCAGTGACTTTTTATAAATCATGGATAAGGTTTAATGTGACTGAATAAGATATGGTAAAACAAACATTGCTCATTTGGCAATGTTTGCAATAATAAAAAGAACATGTTTGTGAGGCACAAAATACCAAAAGATTTGGAGTAGGAAAATACATAACTCACTTTTAAAAATTCTATTTCAATACACATGCATGTGGAGACATCTGAAAAGTTTTTCAAATGAAGCACATATTCAATAAAAGCAGCATTACCCCTGTTCATCAGAGCAAAAATAAACTTTAACAATTAATATACTCTTCATTCAACCAGAATTCTGAACTTTCTTGTAAAAATAAAACTACTTTAAAAAAATATACCCTCCTTGATATTCACCCCAACTCAATAGCTGAAGTCTGACAAAACTGAGCTCACCCACACCCATAACAAAACAGGAGGGCAACGAAAGGATTCAAAATGGTTATAGGTGAAAGTTAGCTTTGGGCTTCAGCATCACCAGAATATAATTCATGTGAGACTTTATGATTATTGCAGGCTACACCATCAAGGAGGTGAATGTACAATTAACTAAAAATGCAATTGGAAGTTTCACATGTGTCTGACGCAGCACAATGCAGGAGCCACCAGTGATCACCGGCAATATGCATTTCTCCAGTAATATAATAAATACTCAAAAGGAAACAAAATAATTGGAATGTTTAATGTGTAATCCTTTAGATTTTTTAGCAGGAGATACACCCCAAAGGAAGGCATGGAAGGTAAGGGTGAAGGAAGTCACTGACTTTCAAACAAGGTTATGAAATTAACCAATCCAAGACAATAGTCTTCAGAGAAATAGTAAAATGTATTAACTGACTTCGAAAAATTCATAAAAAATTGGATTTCGCATAATTTTAAACACTCTGAATAAAAAGATAACAGCAACAATATATTTCTTTGCATAAAATGCAAGGAGATAAATTCATTGCATCATTAACATGGAATACTGTTTTTAAGCTCATAAGTAACAAATATGCATATGTGATTATGTTATGTATATACACCTAAAATGAGAAGAGATAAATCCTTACAAAATCCTTATAAACCCTATACAAAAGTTTAAAATATGGCATTAGTAAGACATTTACAAGTAGAGATACTTGCCCAAATGAATTCACTTTGAACAACTTGCCACAAAACAGTTTTTCTTCTAATGCCAACAATGTAAATTTGATGAATAAAAAATTCTGTAGTAACGTGATTAAAAACGAGACTGAGATTCCAAGGTAATGAGTGGAGCAGAAGATCATTTCCATTCTAAATGCAACAGAATGAATGGGAAAAATAATGGTGATGTGAGTGGGATACAGTAGCTGCCACCAATGACATACCGTCCACCTATTGTTCAAGCCAGGGCAGAAAATGAGAAAGAAGTGTAGTGGGGAAGGAGATACAACAATGGACCCTGACTCAGAAGGCTAAATGGGATACATGTCACAATGAACAACCTGCAGTACATTACGGACAGTCATGACAGTGAACCCGATTCACCTTCCCGACTCTCGGCAAAGTTAGCTAAACGGAGATCTCAATGCCCAGAACAGGTTTCCATGAGAAATGAAATAATTTTATTTTACTTGAACTCTCTCAGGGATACCCTCTTGTTCAAGCAGCAGATTTATTTTACCTGCATGATTCATTTCTCCAACCTGTTTCAAATTCAGTGCTCACAAAATGTGAACAGTGGCATGAGTGCACTAATTTGGCCTCTTTACTCCATGGTTAATATGAGGTTCAATTGAGTACTTATATATAAACAGAGAAATAAAAGACAATTGGTTGGAAATACTTTGAATGCTGAATGCATGACACAATACTCACAATGGGGTGGAATCAAACATGGAACACTTCAACTAGCGAAATGATCCATATTTGTTTCAACCTCATTGCCATTTACATACACCATCCCGCCTCAGTAAATACACATATGTACTGGGAGTTGCTTAACTTGTATTACATCGATATCAAATTTTATCATGATGCATTTTATGTAAACGATCTTCCACTCCGTGTTAAAGTAATATCAACATAATGAGTTTTACATAGCTTTTTAGACAAAAATGGGACTAGAAATTTTGGTTACATTTGTTGAAACCAACACAAGCCACCATGACATAAAAAAATAAAGCTGCCAATTAATAAATATCACTAAACGATTAAAATGTCTTATGCAACTTTCATCCTCAATTATGTTTCATATACTTTGGCTAATTATGTTTTAAAGCTTGAAACCACTTTTTTTTCCAAAGTCAATCTGGCATCACTGCGAACCTCACAGACTGCTGGAATGTCCACACGCAATGTGGGTGGGATGGCGATGGCCTCACAAACAACGAAATACAGAATGGCCAACAAGGGACAAATAGGAGGCGATCATTCATACGCTCGTGCGCTCACATGTTCAACTGAGAGAGCCTTAAAAACCCATTTTTTTTCCTGCACATATTCCATCTTGACTCAACTGCAGGTGACTGGTTATGGATTCCAGATGGCGGAGATGAAGAAGGGGGAGAGGAGGAGAAAGGGCTGCTGACTTATGAGCCCCAAATGCTGGACAAAGGACACGGGACAGGTTATGGAAATATGGTGTCAACTTAGGTTATTCACAAACACCTCAGAGAAAACCACACATGATACGCAAGACATTTTTTACCAATCTCTCTCTTCCTACAAGAGCAAATAAAACTAAGCGGTCTTCCCCGAGTGTCACCTCTACAATTTTGGTTGTGGTCCACGTGAGACAGTTTGGCTCTCCCAAACTTCTACCTCCAGCTTTCTCTCTCTTGAACAGTGCGATCCACAGCACGTATCAACCATTGCCATCCCCACCACCAACAACAACAACAACAACAATGAAAGAACAATGGCATCCACTGAAGACTCCCAAGCCACCCTCCCCCCTCTTAACCCCTCCCGACAACAATGAAGATGACGACAACTAGAGTGAGGTTAGGTTGAGGAACTTGGGAGTCTTGCTCACACCACCCTTGGAACCAGCGGCCTCCCAAATCACGACGTAGCCATCTGCAGATGACGCATACAGGTGCTGGGAGTCATGAGAGTACGCGATGCTGTAAAGAGTGTGAGAGGGAAGGGGAGGGGGGGGAAGGGGAGGGCAAGATCTATGATTTACACTTGTGTGAAATGGACACCCATTGGAACATCTGACTTTGTTTTCTAGGTTTGTGGATATTTCCAGGCATGCGGGAAGATAAACAGAATGTTCCATATCTTAAAAAGAAATCTAACCTATCATAGGTATATGCATATAGTTCATAATTTACACAAGTTTGTGAATGTAACATAATTAAAGCTTTAAAGGAAATAGACTACTTGAGAAAATTGTACCCTGCATGGCAAGTATGTATCAACGATTTTATTAAGAGGAATTTAACCTTTAATATTCAACAAAAAATGGCCTCCTTTTTGAACCTTTATATAGTGTTCTTCATAGATTCACTTTAAAAAATCTTCTATATTTTCATTACTGTGTATCCAACTATGGAATGATTTTATTGCTTTTGTTGACAAAACTACAGGAAATCTTCTGATAACAATTAATGAGAACATTTAATCTTAAGGGCAATTAAGGTCACTCACCTTATTATGGGTTTAGTGAGCATTTCACATGTTATCTCACGAATCAGGTTAAAGTTCCAAGTACTCCAAAGTCTGGGGAGAAAGAGATTAAGTTAGCTGACAGTAAGTGCAGACAAAAGAAAAAGGGTATATAATGTTCATTCACCTGATGGAATGGGGAATAGATTCTAAAAGGGCTGTGATAAAATCAAAGCAAAGCAATTACTACCATTAAGGAATGACTCAACATATCTCAATAATTTTCTTTTTTATAAAACACAGTCTAGGTGAGATAACATTAAAGCTATTGATTTTAATAAAGGAGGAACGCCTTTTACCATGCATGTGATGCAATGTCATGTCTTGAAATGAAAATTTTGAATTCAAGTACTTTTCATCTCAAACTCAAATTTTCTATCCCAGTTACCTTTGGTTTTACTGAATGAGTCATCCTCAGTGAGCAGGGGACTATACATCTCAAACATACAGAATTCTGTATCAAAGAGATTTTAGTGGTTATTCTGTATTCAAGCATTGTTTTTCATTATTAATATTTAAATTCAAAGTATAATGATTTATGAAATAAAATTTTAAAAATTAATACATTCATACATATGCTGAAGAGAGAAATATTATATTAAGATTTTAATTTTCACATTAAAAATACAATTTAATTTTTTTCTGGGAAACTGAACTTTTCTCTAGTGGTTGCCCACATTTGGCTCTTATCAAAACCTGTCTCTCCCACTGACATTCATTGTATAAAAGTACTCTCTACTCCCATGTAGGTCCTGTATAGACCATTGTTTTCCTGTTGCTCACTTTTATATGTTTGGTCATAAGTTTGATGCGCACAGTAAAGAGTTATCTATTCTAAGATTTTCCTATTCTGTACCTAAAGAGCAAGACAGCACAAAGAAAATACTTCAATTATTTAGGAATAAAATAACTTACGCATAGTCTTCTAAGTCCATTTATTTCTAGTTTAGCACCTAATTTGTAAATTATTTCTTTTTACATTCCTGAGTAATTTATGTTATCTGAAGTCAGACTACAAAATACTGATATGTGATATGACCTCCTAATTGGACAATGATGTTAAATTGATAGGTAATTCTCAATGACTTTTTTTTAGAGAAATGAAAAATGAAAAAAGATGGGATTTCTTGGCTGGTTTGAGTACCAGACTACAAGCTCCCAATTCCCAAGGGGGTCGTTTCGCTATAATACACGATATTCATGGGAAACGGATTCATAGGAGGTGCATTGTGATTTTTTTTCTTTGTCAGAAAAATACAATGGATTCGAGAAGAGTGGAGTCCTTGCCAACGTCAAGTTGGAGAAAAGACTGTATCCAGGAGTGGCTCACCAGTAAAAATATAGGCTTTGATGATGATTACCCAAAAAGAGACATTCTGCTTTCTCATCTTTCTCGATCTAGTAAGATTTTGGATACACGGTCAATAAAAGTGCAATGTTAACTAGATCCATTCTCTTTATCAATTTAAGGAATGTCCAGCATTATCGCAGTTTTCGACTCTTTTTCCGCAGTATAATATTTTCACCATCGACTAATATGGTTATTGATTATTGATCTCTTGACTGTGACCTGTGAGCAGAGTGAACAAACGTACGTATCCGAAGAGACATAGACTAGTAAATACACTTACCATCACGGCGTTTATCCCGAGATTGAAATATTTCTCTGTAGTCTTCCGAGTATTTAGGACAATGCCACTTGCCTCTAATAAAAAACTACTATTTCAAGACCTCAATTGTACAAATTAAATACTTCTAAATTAACCATATCAAACTTACCACGATGTTAGTATAGGCTGGCTATACTGGAAGAATGAGGGTTCACAGCATGAATTTTGGCAACACCATACTCCTATACTGTCAACTAAATGTGAAACGCACTATAGTTCCACATTTTCTGTAGTTTTCAATAAATATTTTGGTACCACAGAAGTGTAGGCATGAATTATTTCAACGATAAGAAAAAGCCAGAAGAAATCTGAACCTCCTATTGATAATCATAAACTTCTATTGATAATTATAGCCTCCTATTAACAAATATAAGGATATATGTCATTTATTACCATACACTATTTTAAAAGAGAGCAGAATGTTAGTCGAGAAAATAAAGAATATAGATTTTGGACAGAATGAGGATGGAAAGTATTAAATATCTAGAGATGTAGAGGGGTTGATCGTAGGGTGGAAAATATATTTTTCTTTCTGGAAGGCATCAAACACCCACTGACAGATAAAATATTTCAATAAAATTTTATTCTCTCTTATTAGATTTTGATGGTGCAAGTTCATTCGTGAGTGCATTCGTGGTGCAGGCCACAGTGGAGCACGTTGTTTCCTTGAGCCATTACCTGATGGCACCATTGGACAGCCCAGCCACGACTGCATTCACCGAGATCCCTTCTGGTGCAGTCGAGAAACACACCGAGGTCACCTTCATGCCATCCCCTACCTCCACCCTCCCCAGCAGTCGAGCGTTCACAGAGTACAGTCGGATGCAGCTTGACCCACCAGCTGAGTCGCTCACCGTTGCTATGTCACCCAGGGTGTCGCTCACGCTCACTAATTTGACTGGTGAGGACACACTCGGAATGGTTCGTACATAGGTGAGGCTGTAACAGAGCGAAAAGAACAGACTTATGCAGATATATTCATAAGTATTCAAGGACTCGGTTTAAACTCGGACTTGAATTAAATTCGGTAAGTCTCTGCAAAACTTAAATTCGGTAAGTCTCTGCAAAACTTAAATTATGGCCAACTATTAATGAAAATTGAAAAACAATTTGTCAATTCCACAGGAGTTTTATGCCGGGTTTCAACCCAAGCTGACCAGGTGATGAAGCTTTGGCATTGAAACCCAAGTTGTAAAAAAACAAAACTCCTGAGGGATTGGAAAAATTGTAAATAATTTCAAATAATTATGAGTAAATTCAATAAAGTTACACCTGAAATGACAGAATTTAAAATATGGCCACAAAGTTTTCTTATTTTGCCAATCATAATGGCACCAAGATACAATGATATGTGTAATATCAATAGTGTTCAACCAAACTTAGTATTTTTTCCTGGTACATAAATCATATATATTCCAATTGGTCATGACTTGATACCATTATTTTCATCTATAGTTAATGTAAAATTTTTGTGAATACATTATGTAAAAAGACGATGTGTGAGATGTGGCTAGAAAATAGTTGGACTGAATTTATAAAACTTTTTATTTTTTAACTTTGACATCACAACCTCACACAGTAACATTTAACCCTTTTAGTGCCAGCGGGTCGATCTATTTGTTTAATAAATAATTTTTTACTATTTGTTTAGGAGTTAAAAACATAAATTAAATATTTTAATTACTCTAAAGTGCTTGGAGTGTAAAAAAATTGATGTTAATAAATTTATATAAATGTATGTTATATTGTTCAAATGTTGAAATTAACAAATATACGAAAAAACCCTGGCATTGTTCGCATATACCAGGTGATAGGGGCTGACACTAAAAGGGTTAATATCAAAGCTCCTAAATACATAGCAATTCCATAACTTTCTTTGCAATAGGTAGAGAAAAAAATCTAACTGGTATCTTACGAAAAAAGTTTCGCTGAGTATATAATTTTTGGTTGGCATATATAAGGACAGCCACTTCTCATGAGCATGATGGCAATATTTCCAGACCGGTTATTTCTGCATAAGTAAACATTGCAGTAGTCCCAGGAAAATGGACCTGCACTGACACAAAGGAAGACTCAGATCTTCAACAAAATGAAACCAGGGAAGGCTGAGAAAAAATGAGTTATTTTAATTGTCTTGTTCCTTTTTGTTAATTAAATTTAAGATACATTATTTTTTAACTCTGCAACACATTCATTAAATCTGTTGCTGGGCACTTTGCATTTGGTTGTCGTCTACTTCTAATCTAATCCTTTGACATACTTGTTCAGATCC
Organism: Rhinocypha anisoptera; assembly: GCA_011762765.2. Taxonomy (NCBI): domain Eukaryota; kingdom Metazoa; phylum Arthropoda; class Insecta; order Odonata; family Chlorocyphidae; genus Rhinocypha; species Rhinocypha anisoptera. The sequence goes on along the minus strand of WURS02468425.1, from coordinate 15,576 downwards.
CAGATAATAGCTGTGCTGTCCTGTGAGGCTGTGACCACGATGCTGAAGCTACGATTAATGCAGAGGCTTAGGATGCCAGCTGTGTGACCCTGGAGCATTACAGCTGGTTTCCCGAAGTCTAACTGCCCTTTGAGTGGACTGAAGTTGTACTTGTAGACCACAACCTTCCCAGATGAGTGACCTACCCAAAGCTGGCAACAGTCGGGGACACTCCCACAGATCCAAATCTGCATTTTTAGCCAGGTGAAAGTGAGAGACAAGGGTAACCATTAAAAAAAATTATAATCTACCCTAGAAACACTAGCACATCTTTTAATAAGTGCATAGATTTCAGATAAATGCCATTAATAATTGAGCATAAGGTAAGAAATATCTTGCTGATTGTAATATGGCAATAATTGAGCTTGGACTAACATCCATTATAAATATAATGGGCTTATGTGGATAAAAAATTTGACATATGGCTAAAATAATGCTGGTAAATTCATATATGCTGTTACACCGTATACAATGTTACATGCCATACTCAACATGAAGTATTTTAATCTTACTCCTTAAAATATTTGTTATGCTTGTTTCTATTTTATTTGGGTATTTTCAATTATTCATATACAGGGAGGGTTTCAGGCTAAACTCTGAGGAATTCTTTCATCTTTACGTAACAGAAGAAAAAATATTGTACCTGATGATGCTGTACCACATTGACACCCAGTGTTAATAAATATTTAATTTGTGGAATTGCAGTGCTTTTCTTCTGTTACTTCAAGTATTCATATCCATTTAAATTATGAAATAAACTACCCCTTCTTGTCTTTGACTTATGATTCCTCTTGGATTTAACATTTTAGGTTGAAAAATACACTTGTACTGAAAATAAAGAACACTTGTACTGACTTTAATTGGATTATTTTTCTCCCATGCATATAAAGTATAGTATATCACCCATAAATTTGATCTCAGCCAGTCATGTCGAAAACTAATTTTCCTGAATGGTTTGCATAAGCAAGGGCATGTTGCAATTAAAATATGTGCTAACATCAATTAAAAAAGAACCCCTAGATAATGGGAAAATGTCAAAAAGAAAAAAATATTTCATAGTATTCAATAATTAAAAACTTTATTTACATCTTATAGTCAGTGATAGAGAATTTTTAAATGGGTGTAGAAGTACTCTAATCTATTTACTTGGATGTTTTATTTTTAGGGAAGTCACATGTAAACTTAAGGTAACTGAGTTCAATGGTTCTGACAAGTCCCAACACAGAGTAGAATTATATTAGGCAAGGGACTGTTTTTGGAACAGGTTAGTCTCAGGAAAATTTACTTACTTAAAACTAGATATCACAGCCTTAAGAATCCAATCCCTATTAGTTGATATTACTGATAAGAAGATTTTCTTGAACTTCATCCATACTGAGATGACATAATTACATTAAAAACATTACATCATCAAGGTAAAAAATTAAGTTGCTAACAAAAGTACAAAAAATATCAGTACTTCTTAGTGTTTCAATATGTGCAGGGAATTTTTTAAAACTTGAAATAATTCACTTATTTTATGGGAGTCACCCCCTTAAAATATCCTGAGACTAAGCCAGATAAGGGTCAGATTTGACTAAGGAGGCCAACAGAAAACCCTAAGAGCTAAGGATGAATGGAAAATTCGTTAAATGGATGCTTGCTTCAATGTGTACCCCTGGATAAGAAATTTCTTATCTCTCTTCCACCAATGGAAGACTAAACTGAAAATTTCATAATGGCTCGTCTGCAATGATGGAAGACCATTACAATGTTGTAAGATGTGACCAACTTGTAGCTTCATACATTCTACTCTGTGCTAGAATGAGTGAAGAGTGGGTGAATGAGGGAAAGAAAGAAATACAAAGCCATCTGACCGGGTCAAGGTTTGACGAGCGTATCACGGGCCATGGAGGCTGCTCCTTCCTCAGTTTGATGCGAACAATACCATCGGAATGCCCCCAGGTAACCAGGGCTGCCCCTTGCACGCAAGCTGTGTTCAGCATGCTCAAGCCTGGATGGTGTACGAATGACAAAAGAAAAAATACTGTACATACATCAAACACATTGATGCAGGTTGTATATATGAGTGCTGACGTACTCATCTGCCTAAATGCACACATTTTAATTAATTCACTTGGCCAAACGATACACACAAAGACCTCTTGCATTACACAGGTTTCAATAATGGTACTCAGTGAAGCAATGAAGTAACTAATTAGCATTGATATTACAAGTTATCCACGGTTACCACTGATTTCAATACCCAACTGCCTAGGTAAATATTTCTCACACAAAGTGGGGTGGAGTGCATGGAACCATTTATTGATGTCAAAGATTTCTTAGAAAGACTTTTTCAGTGGGGATTCTCAAGTCAATTTATTAATGTTATTTCTATTAGCGAGCAACATATGGTTTAATTTTCTGGGGATCCTCACCAAAACAGCTTTTTGAAAATTTGAAAAAGAAATATTTCTTAAAAGAGAAACTTAACAAAGAGAGAAGGACATGATATATGGGGAGACTCACTCTTTGACTTGCCGTAGCAGAGGAGGATGGAGGTGAGGGGTGCCAACCCAAACACATCATTGGTGATGAGTGGAATCAGGGTGGCCACTGCATTCCTGTGCTGCTGCCTCCAAACGACCCTTGGGAGAGGGTCAGCTGGGGAGCCAACATAACTGCCCCACTGCAGCCCTCGGACATGTGGAAGCACATTTGGCTGGAGAGAAGGAAAAGAGGGGATGCGAATGATCATGACATCTGTGGTCAAGTGAGCAAGAGATGATAGAATATTAGTTGAGAAAAAAGAAAAATTGCAAGGAAACATGGATGGTTTTAAACAGAAAAAATTCTAATAATTATGATATTTACGTTAAACATGAAAAAGCAGGTAAATTGATAGTTTCCATGCTTTTTTGTCTTTCTTTAAAAAAACTTGCCAGAAAACATGCATGGTTTTACCCAGAAAAATTTATAATAACTTTCATACATACACTGAGCAAAAAAAGGCAGGTAAGTCATTACAGCATTAGGTCTTTCATTGCATCTGATTTGTGAATAGTGAATTCAATTTTTTGTATGTGACAAATAAAAACATAGAAACAAAGAGATGCTATTAATAAAAAATGAGACTAGAGTTTGGGTCATGCAATAATAATGATTGATAATAATGGTAATTCCCAGTTTAGATGTGTTTTTGCTGACATTCACTATTTATCAATATATTTAAATGGTAAACAGTGATAAAATATTTGAAATAGTATGTAAACAATATATATAAACATGAGAATGAGGAAGGGGAGAGATAAATAGTGTGCCATTACCACTGAGACTGCTGAAACCTTTGAGAGAAGTGTCTGCACAACCATGGGGTGTGCATATTTGAAGAGTTGGCGTGGGGTCTGACCGTATGTCTTGATCATTGTCTCCCAAGCAATCCTCTCTGATGAATCCTGGATTGACTCAACATCAAAGCCATAGTACGTCTGAAAATAATTAAAAATTAATTGCAAAAAGGGCACAAAGACAATTGCATAATATCATGCACAGTTTTACAAGCTGATTTAAAGTTTGGTAACACACTTTGAGGGGTTAATTGATGATTATTATTTGAAATATATTACATATTAATTAAGATGTTAAAAAATTCTATAGCCTAGAGAAACCCTTTGCATATGATTCAATAGTTTACTAAGTTCATTTTAAACATTTAGAGCATGAATTAATAGTAAAATACCACACGATATTAAAATCTTGCAAAACAATGGGATTTCCAAATCATAGTTAATGTTCAAATAATAAAAATTACTCTTAGGATTCATTTATGATATTTCCTAAACCTTTTCCATCTAAAATGTCCATTCTTTCCTTACCTCTACCTGGATATTCTAATTTGTATTCAAGTCTTTATAATCTCATTTATCTTAGTTCAAAAACTACCTAAAATTGTTGTTCTCTCCCAATAGAATTACCAAAATGTTGTACAATTGCTAAATTTTTATAGAACTTAAAACAATAGCTATTTTCAAAAGAAAAAAACAGAGTACCTATCTCTCAAGAGGTTTTGCATGATTTTATTTTGTTTTGTTACAAGATTCAGGAATAATAATATATATTGTCTTCATTATTTTTATTCCAATTTATTCCTTGAAAAACAAAGCATAACTGAAAAGACACAATATGTTCCTTATGAGAATGTTTGACATGGCGTTTGCACTGGCAGCCTATCTCTAAAAATCCATGATGGTAATCCAAGAACAGGTTTTCCTCGGTGGTATTTAAATTCTACCTTTCATAAATAGTAATTATATGATATGTTGTATTCTTATATGAGGTAGAATAAAAATATTAAAAGATGTGAAAAATGGTGGGAGAGCTTCCCCATCAATCCCTCTGAGAGAAATTCTCCATGTCAAATGTAGACGCTCAAGGACCAAGGAATGAGCCCAAATGGGTGTGGCTGACTCACGGCAGGGTGGAAGACATTGATGGCCTCGACGGCTGCCCTCCCCATCTGCTTGTAGCCGAAGATGAGGTCAATCCAGTGGTGGATGTGCTCCCTAACATGGTCCGATTCGAGGGCCTGCCGATTCACAAAGATAAACTTGCGAGCGTCGCCCTCACACCATGGGGGCAAGTGGACATCGTTCACCTGCTCCCCGCTCTGTCGAACGCCAAAGTTGAATCCTGCCGGGTGGAAGAGCGACTTAATGAGGTGCACAAAACCATGGAACCACTGATAATGTGTTTCCCTCTTGTGAAAAAAGTGATGTGTGGAGGGAATCTTAACAGGTTTGCACTTTTGTGCAGAACTTGGCTGTTCACCTTTGCATTTCCTCACATTAAGCACTTAATATGATCAGGTACTGCAACATATTATAATACAGTGAATAAGAAATAGGATACTAATTTAAAATCTGTATTGAAACATGATATGTATTTCTTCACATGTAAGTGAAGGGTAGTCGGGGGATTGTGGGGAGGGTCACCACTGTGGCTACTGTATGATGCGTGAAGTGTTCCAAAGGTTGACAGAAATTAACAAATTATATTAAATTATAAAAAAATCTTAGAAAGCCAAAAGTTGACATTTCCTGAATTTCTTTAGGCAGGAATTATATGTTAAAATATAATGAAAATATTCCATTTCACTTTTATCCATACTTGCTAAATCATTCTGACCTAGAATATCTATCAAATCATCGATATTAGCTGGGAGTTCCTCAAGGGTCCCATGTTGGGTCTCTTTTATTTAATATTTTTATTACTGATATTGTAAATAGTTTACATTCTACTTCACTTATTTTATTTACCAATGAATTGAATTAGTTTTGTACAGCGATAGTTTCATGAATAACTATGTGAAATTCTTTCATCTTGAATTTAAAAAATTACAAAGGACATTTAACGAAAGTTTATTTTGTCAAGACAAGAATTTATTTGGATATATATAAATATATATCCAAATAAATAAATAAATATATATATATACAAAATGTATAGAAGATAGACAGGAGACAGACAGGAAAACATAGAAAGAATGGCACAGTTAAAACTTACCAACTGAGTCAACCTTCAAGCTTGAAGACGAGCGGAAATGCTATAAATATTGCGTTAAGTTTTAACTGTGCCGTTCTTTCTGTTTGTTCCTGTCCGTCTCCTGTCTATTTTCTACACATTTTGTGCATCGCCGAAAGGTTGCTTCATTGTTCTCACCTATATATATATTTATGTACATATATATATATATATATATATATATGTGTACATACATAGATATATATATACAAATTTATGTATATATATATATTTCTGAAATAAAATAATGAATGATCACAATAAAGATGATTCATGTGAGTTTATGTGAAGCAATGCCATTAGTAAACAAGTGTTACATTAGATTCACTAAAGTATGAAAATGTTTACCATAGACTAATGAATGACAAATGATGGACACATTGACTGATCTTCATTATAGAGATACAAACCGAGGGCAAAATAAGGGAGTGATTGTCAGCTTCCTGAGGCTAACCCATGCATAAATAAATAAATAAGCTTGAGAGACAAATTATACACAAAGCATTCGACATTTAATAAATGCACAGATTAAACCTTGTGAAAATTCTAAGCATCAAACCCTAAAACTGAGTTTCTAGGCACATGCCTGACATTACTTGTGAAAGGGCACAGAAAAATGTGAAGGGCAAGAAAAAAAACAAAAAAAGCACCATTAGAAATGAGAATAAATATACATCATAGTGTCATTGACTCTTTATTATATAGAGTCAATGAGTATTATATATATTTATATATAAATTCTATGTTATATAGAGTATATTGTGGACAACAACACAGTGGCATGTTCCTTCCAACTTACCAAATGAAGGGATATTTCATTGGGGGGTTATGGATAATTCATCCATAAAAACAGTGCAAATGCCCTTGATGTCGATGTGCCCACAATTTGAAATACTACTACTACTTTTTCCAAGGAAAAAGGTATTTAAATACGATGTGAACCAAAAGACAAGGTGCAACTGTTACTCTTTAATATTCTGAGATCTTTGTGATAGGAGCGTGAAAATATAATAATACATATGTATTTAACAGCAGTGGACACTTTACCCTCAGAGTTCAGAAGGAATTCTGGCAAGAAGAAGAACTCTGGAATCAATTCCTTTACGTCTGTGGTTGAATCAGTGCTAGTTAACCTCCAAGTGGTTTGAAGAGAATGGAATGTTCGGTCTGGAATGTCAAAATTCTGATCTAGAAAAAAAAATTGAATGAATGAGAGGGGTTTTTAAGAAAATTGTCAAACATACATAACACATTGTTTAATTAAGAGAAAAATATATCATTTTAGACTTCGTTAGGACAATGCTACTTGTGTAGTAGTCCATTGTGCAAAGTACTTGTCACTCATTCTGTGCCACTCGACGTGAAATTTTCAGGTAAAAATATGATGATGCAAAAGGAGTTATTTTCACTTTATGCTCTGAATCATAACTGAGTGCAGGAATGAAAAACAGAAACTATGCACTGAAGATCTTTTCTCAACAGCAAAAGCTGCTGCATCTGCAGTACTGTTCAGGATATTCACTTAAGCATTCAGACAATGGTGATGAGACTGAAAGTGTGCCAGTGATCACCATTCCAATGTCCGAAGTTTACAGCCTACATGAGCTGAAATCTTCCAGTATATGGTAAAATGTCCACGGAATAGAACCTTACAACATGATATATTTCGTTCATTTATCACACACATGCAGTATATCTTTATTCTAATTACATACACTTTCCATATAATTACCCTTCCACCGTCATCACAGCTACCTACATCCTACATCAAGCCTGGTTTTCATGCAGAATGACTCCCTCACCTCCAACCAGAAGGCGGGTGAAGGTCATAGGAGAATGATGAGAAGGTAAGGTTTGCAGGTACTTGACCCCATTATATTCCCACTCACGCACTTACTTAAAACCATCAAAGCTGCCATGAGTACTTATCGCAGTGGGAATTAGGCTGCCAACATTTTAATGCAGCAAGGAAATTAATCCTATGCACTAAACGACAAGGCAATTTTGATACTATCCAATCATTTGCCGGCCTCGGTGGTGGCGGGGTAACATCCTCGCCTGCCACCTCGGAGGTTGTGGGTTTAAATCCCGACTAGGTGGATTTTTCTATCTCCACTTAGGGCATTGATGTGTGCTTCATCATTGTTATTTTTAAAAATGTTATGGTGTCCACTGTAAATTGGCCTCTTACTGCTGTATGTGCGCGATTGAAAAATAAATAAAATAAAAAATACAGTAGTATCTTGATTTTACATAACACCTAGGGACCCAAATTTTCGGTGTTTTGTAAAATCAAATTATGTAAAATTAAGATAATGGCTGATTTCGATAAATATGGTAAGATTTTTTAATGCATCATAATATGCTTGGCATTTATAACTATTTTCACTGCAAAGAGATCGTTTATGCACATAGTATTCAGTAATTGCAAATAAAACTAGCTTCATTATAATTCAGAGAATTATATTCAAACAACATTTTTGAAAAACAAAGCAGCTAATTACTTTGCCATTATCCAATCTTCAATCAACTCATCGGCTGCACAGTGGATACTGAAGCGGACAAGTTTGGCCTTGGTCCGAGAAAGAATTCACAACAAGAGGAAATGCCTGGACCGTAACTCCAGGAGATTAATGGCACTATACCTACACCTTGAAGCAACGCTATCACCTTTGGACTGGGAATACATTGACCGTTGCACGTTTGCTCTACAACAAGGAGTTGAGTTATTCTACAACAAGGATGCTGAATGGCAAAAGAGGAAGTACAGCACGCTGTCATCATCCAAGAAACCAGCTCCTCCTTTGGGCTTTAAAAGGCTTGTGATAAACCTAGCTGAAGAGGACTTGGATTCACCCACCCTGTCGGTCCTGTCGAAGGGGCTTAATTTTGCCCTAGTGCCTAGGACAATACCATACAGTGACTTCATGGCTGCCATAGAACCGCCCATCGGTAAACTGCCGGGGGAAACAAGTGGACGAGGTGAGGGCTGAGATTTCCGTGGTCCTGAAAAGGGCCGTTCCACCCAAACACAACATTTCCAGGGACGAGCAAGCAGCACTCCGCGCCCTATGAGACAACAAAGCAGTCACCATCTTACCAGCTGACAAAGGAAACGCCACCGTTTTGATACGGACGACTACCGCCAACAAATCAACGAAATTCTCCAAGACTGAGCATACAAGAAACTTCAGTGGGACCCTACAGATTCCATTTCCAGGAATACAATCTCCCTGATCAAGTTATCAGGGCTGCCCAAGGACAATGCCAAAACCTTCATCCTCCAGCTCCCGCACCACCACAGCTGTATGGATTACCGAAAATCCACAAAGAAGGCACACCACTGAGGCCCATTGTCAGCACCATCAGACCTCCCACTTACAACCTGGCCATGGGAATCTTAGCCCTGCACATTGGCAACTGCGCACATCACATCAGGAATTCCTCAAAGTTCGTGAAAATACTCGCAGAAATCCACTTGGATGAGGTCCACCATGGTCAGTCTAGATGTGGTGTCATTATTCAGCCGTGTGCCTCTTGCTGACACTTTAGAGCTCTTGAAAACCAGATTCGACCAAGACACAGTGAACCTATTTCACCATGCCCTGACGTCAACGTACTTCAAATACGATGGTGATTTCTTCGAACAGACCGATGGAGTGGCCATGGGGTCTCCTTTATCCCCCATGATTGCCAATTTCTTCACGGAAGATTTTGAAGAGAAGGCTCTCTCATCCAAGAGGCCTCTTTGTCCAAAGTGCTTTTTTCGTTACGTGGATGACACTTTCATTGTTTGGCCACATGGACCCGAGGCCCTAAATTTATTTTTGGACTACATGAATGGCCAGCATGGAAACATAAATTCTTCATGGAAAAGGAGAAAGACCGGAAGATTCCATTCCGCAACATTATCATCCACCGAAAAAGTGACGGAAGATTGGGACACAGCGTCTGTAGGAAGCCCACTCATAAGGATCTCTACCTCAACAGTCGAAGCCACCAACACCCGTCACAGAAACGGGCGGTTCTATCCACCCTGATCCGCCGTGCCAGATCTACAGCCGATGAGGAGAGTACTGAAGCAATTAAAGACAACATTCTGCCAAAACAGGTCAAGTGAATGGGACATTTCGACGGCCCTCAAAAGGTCCTTCCAACAACACGAGCACAACACTGGGGAGGAACCCCAAAAACCACTGTGCAGGGCCGGCATACCTTTTGTTTCCACGGTATCCGGCAAATTATCGAGGATTCTAAGAAGGCACAACATCGAGACCTACTTCCATCCTTGCTCCAAACTTAGACATCAACTAGTGAAAGCAAAGGATCCCTGTGGCCTTCTGACCCCCGGAGTCTACCAGATACCCTGTGAATGTAGACAGGTATACATAGGCGAGATGGGCAGCACCATCGCCATAAGTCTGAAGGAACATCGTAGGCACCTCAGACTTGGCCAACCGGGAAAATTCGCAGTTGCGGAGCACAGCTTGAATAACGACCATGCCATCCAGTGGGACAAGACGAAGACAATTTGTCATAAAGGGTTCTACTGGAAGAGGCTAACTGGGGAAGACATCAAAATCCGACTGGAGAAAAATAATTTCAACCGTGACTTCGGGTACTCTCTCAGACAATCCTGGGGCCCCGTGCTGAGAAGCATCAGGGCGAGGAGGGAGAAACTCGAGGCTGGGAGACTATCAGAAGTCACTTTTCCCCAGGCCAACAATACATATACTGGACCATTTCCAGCGACATCCACACCCTGAGGATGATGGACAACTCGGCCATCGAAATGTCGGCAGAAATGCAGAGAATGACCTGGTGGAGAACCCGAATAGCCTTCACCAGCTAATTATGTACTTCTCAGAGAATAGTATTAGTGGAGAATTTCAAATTATCTTTATCAAGTACATGGTTATAAATCAGGCATATCTGAAGGGAAAGTATAAATTGTATTCAGAAACAAAATTTGAATACGAGGGTGGGCTGAAAAGTTTCCGACCTCAACGTGAAGATGGCAGCACTCGTAAATAAAAGCTAGTGAATTTCATTCATCTGTTAACAGTTACTCACCAAAGTTTCAGCCATTTTGGGCATGCAGTTGTTATGTAACAGTCTTTTGAGTGAGTTGATGTGCGTGTTTTTGTGAAAATGGACAAAATTGAGTATCGAGCTGTTATTAAATATTTGTTTTTGAAAGGCAATATGCCTACGCAAATCATAGATGAGTTGGATTCTATGTATGGGGACTCTGCGCAATCATTTACCACAGTGAAATTTTAGGCAGCTGAATTTATACGTGGCCGTAAGAGCTTGGGAGGCGATGAATGTTTGAGACACCCAAAAACTGCAACTACCGACGAAAACATCGCCAAAGTTCACCAAATGGTGCTAGACGACTGCCTAATTAAAGTGAGTTAACAAAAATCACTGTTTCCTTATCATTTTTAGGGGATTGAAAAACTATTCACCTGAGTAGATTATTTTCATTATCTGAATATGCTGCAAACAGAAAATACTTGAGAGTTAATGCTAACATTCATCACTTCCCATGCACTACAGTACTTTTTGAAGACCAACAATTCTCTGGATCATCTTTAGATAATGTACCAAGTTTCATCTAACATAGCTGATATCCTGCATGCAATATGAGGGGTGGCCATAAAGTTTGTAGAATCATCCTGAAAGAGCAGGTCCTGAAAGACAGCCTCTGTCATTGATAGGGATATGAATTGACCCTCAAGATATCTGCTACTCAAGGTCACAAACTTTTCTCAATGATGGACCAGCTGCTGGATTGCTCATTGTTACAGAAGTCATCCAATTTAGCCGCATAGGTCCATGTCAGCAGTGACCACATCATTGTCTTGAAATTTTCGCTTTGGTTTCATGCAATGATTTCCTCAATTGGGCAAGGAGGGAGTACTCACTGGGTGCAGAGTTGTGGAAATGAGGTGACTGAGACAAAATGTGGTAGCATATAGCAGCCACTCATGCTTGTAGTGCTAATTACGCTTCTTAAATGTGATTGCAGTAACTTTATGGCCACCATACATAATGTTCAAGTTGGAATATTGAGTAGTACATATATACTTCAAAGGGTGTAGCTGCCAGCTTAAGGAACCTAATTTGTAGGAAATAGCATAGCAAAATTATGAGGAATATATAAAAAGGAATATAAATGAGATTATTACAAAGTCAAGTTGTACATTCATATACCAGGAGAGATTTTTTTTGTGGATTTAAAATGGCTTGTACACTTCTACTTTAAGACAATTAGAAGGATTATGAAACCCATTTAACTGATTAAAATTGCAAATAACCTCAGAAAAGTTCAGTTCTGAATTGTTGTCCACAAGAAATTCTCATTCATTCAATGTGACACAAGAAATGGAGTTGTTTAAGTAACTGAATGAGTGTTTCTCCATGAAAAGTGATTCACCAAAAATTGAAAGATGGCAGAAAACTTAACAATGACTCAAAAACAAGCTCAAAAAAAAAACACATTTTTCTAAAACTGAGAAAAATCAATGCATGCAATCTATGATGTCAATTTCAAGCAAAGAATTATAAGTAACATCAGTATTCAACAACATTATTTGTGTCATTGAATTGAAATAGGATGTAAGAAGATAATAAGGTAGATATGGTGGAGGTTGTTAGCTGAAACTTTTGCATGTTCATATTTCCCTAAGACTGCATCATGGACATGCATCAAAATTTAAAAATAACTTTGTAAAAATTAACTAAATAAAAATAATTTAAAAATATATATTAGTGGATGGCAGCTTGTCAATAATAAAATAACCCTAAGAATAAAAAGTAAAGTCACAGTAAGCTTTTCGGTTTTCTAGCAAAATCTGGATGCAGTGCTTGTTTTGGATGCAATGGAATGTAGTGTTTGTATGTGCAATAAGTGGAGAATCAGTAGTTTCCTCCTTATCGAACTTTATTTCAGATATTTGAATAGTCATGTTTTCTCCAGCCAATTCCATTAAGCTGTGCCATTGTTTCCATTTCCATTAAATTACAACTGGAGTCATGATACTTTACTGAACCCTATTGGAAAGGACTCGAAGAGGGAAGAACTGCAAATGGGCCAGCAGGGTCAGCCTGGGGGTAACTTGCTCGAAGGCTTTTTTTTTTTTTAAAGGATGTGGTGCAGCAAAGGTCGTAGGTTCAAGTCTCATTTAGGGCATGGGTGTTGTGTCTGTCTTTTGGGGTTTTTTATATGATTTGACTAGATGCAAAATGACCATAGTTGAGTAGTAAGATTCTCGGGTTTCCATCCGGGTGAATGTGTAGATGTGCACCAATGTTTCAATGGCTGAGTCTGCCATCATCTTCAGGGTGTCAGCCATCATCTGAAGATGATGGCTGGCTCAGCCATCAAAACGTCAGTGCACATCAACGCCTTCACCCCGATGGAAACCCGAGAATCTTTCTGCTCATCCATTTGCCGGGAAAACCTCAAATCATTTTTCATGATCACAGTTGTCAATTCACCCTATAAAGAAGAATACTACTACTGCCACTGCAAATGGTATGAAGAGTTTTGACAGGTGATATCTAAGAGAGCTACTAAAAATTTACCTTCATACTACTATTAAAAAAATTTTGTAAGCACTTAAACTGGAATGTAGTGCTTTTTTGTTATTTAAATTACACAAATGTTCTTTATTAAAAATTTAATCAAAATGGCGTTTCACTGAAAGTTGCAGGAAACTTCAGCTATTTAGGAACAGAAATAACTAATGATGGTAGGATAGGGCATGAAATTAGAAAATGATGACAGCAAGGGATAAAGCCGTTCCAAAATGTAAGACATCCTGGGATAGAAGAATGCCAGAAGTGTAAAAGTGAATATATATGGAACCCATCAGTCGGTAACACAGGTGATGACCGAGAGGGAATGGAACAGAATACAATCCAGAGAAAATGAAGTTATGAGAAATGTAGTGGAGAAGGCAGAGCGGATCAAGAAAGAAATACAGACATCGGAAATTTGATTGGAGCAAGTAGTTTAAGAATTAAGGTGGAAACAACAGATGAGAAGCACCTGAAGAGAATGAAAGATGGTAGAATTCCTAGAATATGGAAAGTAGACAGAAAATAGCATAGTGAAAGACCATGTGAATGATGGATAAATGATGTGAGTGGGGACTTGCATGTGGGAGAATGAAGCATTCCAGGAGAAAGCATGAAAGGAGAGGAAAAGATGGAGATGTTTGCTTGATACCGAGAGTGACAGACTGTGGAACATGCTATAGATAAATATTATTAATAATAAGGACTTATAGTCTCTAGAGGTGGATGGCTATATTATGTATAGCATAATATAGCCAACCAATGAATTTTACTTTCTTCTCACAGGATAACATATCCCCTCAATATGACACAATATCAGATCAACAACAGCATGTATACTGGTTGTGGGTCAATAATGTGAAACTCCCACTTGTTATTCACATGCACTCAGAATATTTAAATTCAATTCTGCCAATATTTATCATGTTACTTTGAGAAAAGGACAAGAACCAGTGCACTCAAGCGGAGCCAGCTGACAACAAATTTTAGGGACTCCAATGATTGATGGCTATTTTTAATCCAATCACAGAGTAATTAATAAATTTTGAGTATGGGCCCAGGGCCCCTTTAAACAAGGATGGATAAGGTGTAAGAGAAACTGGAAAGAGATTTGAGTATGGAGACAATCACTGGTGAACTACACTTCAGTGGGAATTAATCCTATCACTGAAAAAATGAAAGTGAAGGTACGTTAAAATTTAGTGCACTCAAAATGTTAGAAAAGCAATTCAGCTATTATATTTGTCATTTACAAGGCACTAATTATATCTTTATCAGCCAATATAAGTTATATGATGAACATTTAAAAAAATAAAACTACTGCAACCATGGAAGGGATAATGTAGTATTCATATTATACTTTTAAGTACAGAAAATACTGCAAACCCCAGGACATATTTAGCCCTGAGGTTGGTTTGATATGTGAGGATAGAGCTCATCTAGTACTAAGCCCAATAACATGTGAAAATTTAAACATCAGGATAGAGGAAGATCTGGTACTCATAAATCGTCAAGCATGGATTTAGCTTGAGGTGTCTAATGGCATCACTGGGACTTGAAGCCAAGTCCCCCATTCAGTAACCAAGTACCCTATGCACTGAGCTATTGCGACTACTTAGAAAATATATATTGCTATAAATATACAGTCTAACTTCCATAATTTCAACAGTCATAGTTAGAATTTTCTCTAACCATATTTCTATTTCATTTCCATTTACTTGCATGTATTTTTTTAATTCCAATATTCCTTTAAATTTTTTTCCTCTTCACCTTGGCTCTTTGAATTTGACTGTACAGGGTGCGGCACTTACACTAAATCCGTAAATTTTTTTTTAAAGCAAATTTGTTCACACAAAATATAAATGAAACAAAATTTTTTACATAGAAATTGTGGCACCAGTCAAGAGCAAACTCAAAATAACCTCCTTCAGCTGCAATGACCGCCTCCAATCCTCGGCCTGAAGCGCTCACACGCTCTCTTTAAAACAGCGCTGTCCATATTTCTAAATGCTGCTTCGATAGTATTGCGTAGGGATGCGACATTAGGGTGTCTCGTCTTGTTAGTAAACCTTTCAACTATGCTCCAAACATAATAATCAAGGGGGTTTAAATTTGGGTTATACGGAGGCCAAAACTTCTTAGTCCAGAACAGGTCCACATTATCTGACAGCCAGTTTTGGACTAAATGGTTCGTGTGAGCCAGTGCACAGTCCTACTGAAAGACATATTGCCTTCCCGAGGCCACAGTTACCATCCATGGTTTCACGACATTGTTCAAAACATGCAGATACACTTCTTTATTGATGGCTTGTCCTTTTTCAAAGAAATGTGGTGGCATGATATCACCCTCACTTGACACAACACCCAAGACATGAACGCTAACTGGAAATT